>JAEQBH010002588.1:0-269305 GCA_016808115.1 Tetrastigma voinierianum | reverse complement strand
TGAAGTATGTTGCAACATTGAACTCTTTTGTTACGCTAGGTCAATTCACTAATCGACACATCACTTTGTCGTGACTTTGTTTCTCTATTAGGGCTGAAACCTTGTCTTTCGTGTCATGACATTCTATTTACCTTAATAACATAATTTTTTTTCATACAATGTACTTGACAGGGGGGAAGATATATCTTCTATTTTCATTATCATCGCAACATAAAGAGCGTATGTCGCGATATTCTTCTGGATTGCTCTTTAATTTCTTGTCGACAAAATTTACCTTTCTTTTTGTTTCTAGTGTGACGAGGCTTTTATGTCGCGACGACTACTAGCTTCTTCCTAGTGTTGACATCCAGCAGACAAACCTTATCGCAACATTAACTTTCTTTCTCTCAGCTGACTTGTTACATTTGCTTCCCATGTTACGCGCCGCGATAGAAATCTTTGTCGCGACATAGCTCTTCTTCTATATTCGATCTTTGTGTTTACAACGGAGAAACTATTGTCATGGCGATTTCTAAACCATTTTAGATGTTTGTCGCGACATAGACTCACTGATGCTCTTTTCTCTTTCAAAATTTACCTTTTGAATTAAAACCTACAAAACACAAAGTTGGTGAATAATTCATAATTTGACATTAAAACAAATTTGAATATACTAAAAATAAGCCAGAAAAATGGATTAAAAATAGATGAGTTTAAGACTCATCAAATTCCCCCAAACTAAAAGTTTTGCTTGTCCTAAAAGCAAAGAAAAGAATTTTATTTGTCTCGAATAATTAAACTTTATTTTTAGGGACATTTTAAACTCTCTTGCAATCCTTTTAATTAAGCTACAGATTGAAAATAGTTAGTTGCAGCATGGTTTCAAATTTAGTTTTCAATTCAGACTTAGGAAAAATTTTCAATTACTGTCACAAAACATAATAATGATTTCTAAAATGTAAACAATTCAGTTAATTCATCCTGATCTGTGTGTGTGTGATGGTCTTTTTTCCCTTTCTCCTTAGCAAAATTAGCTAATCTTGGGGCTGACACAGTTACTGTATATCATTTTAAGTCCTATATGCTTGTTTTCATATTAGTCTCCACTAATGTAGGCAAGTACCCTATTGAATCGATTAAGGTCTTTTAGGCAGCAAAGTTTGGCTTGGGTATTTGGGTGGATAATTGGAGAATTTAAGCTAAAAACTGCAGGATTCAATCTTCACTTTTGCATCTTTATCTCTATCCTTCATTTCTTTCTTTTCTACGATGTGAAGAAAAATTTTCCCCCGAACTTGATCTTGATGTATCATCTTGTCTTTCATGCGGTAATTTTATTTGCCACTGTCATTCTTATCAAGTCAGTCCCTTTAGGTAGAAGCCCTTTTTGCTTTTCTTTTCATTTGTCAAAGATTTTTAGGAATAGAGCAATGTTTTGTCTTTTTAGGCTTTCTACCACTCTTAAAGAACTTTAGTTAATGACTCCCATGCCGGTTGCATTAAGTCTTAGTGTTGAAACACCCTGTAGACAATTGTTCGAGGGAAGGCCACAAGACCAAAACTTATTCCAATTTGACAATTTACAATCTTTGACTCTTCTTTGCATTCCTTTCCTTTCTTTCTTTTGTTCTTTCTTTTTCCATCCTTCATTCTTTTTTTCCCTTCAAATCAAAATAGCATTCCCCTAATCTTGTCACTGGCCGTTTTGAGTTCTTTCCCTAAAACACGGATAATAAAGGGTTCTTTCTTTAATAGGATTAGAATAAATGAAGGTTTGAGGTTTCCTAATTCTTTGGTTCATTGAGAAAATTGACAATTTGAAATGGTCTGGAACTAAAGTGTATGCTTGTCCATATTATGAGGTAGGCAGAAAGGCTCAATCTTCCAAAGGATGGTCTATATCTTCCTGTTATTAGTACTTTGATTTCGCATTGACTAATAATCTAACAAGTTCTAGGACATTGGACTATTTATTTGTGAATGCACCCGAATGTCCTAAAATTTTCACAATTTATTTAGGGACTCACTTTGACCATGTGCATTGTTTTTCAGGATTTTATTGACCTTACTGTTTACTAACAGTCTCTCAAAAGTCTGTTTGTGTTTCCTATTAAAGTACATCTTCCCTAAATCTGATCATTTCAACTTCATTACAGCTGCTGGAACTTGCTTTTCCAATTGAGGTCTTTACCACAATGCATCTATCAATGGTTGTTTAGATTTGAATTTTGTTGTTGTGTTATTTTAATCAAGTAAAGAAGTTCATTTTGATCATGCATTCAGTTCACAATAATACAACACAACCACAGTTGTTCTCAAGTTATTTTACTGACATGCATCAATAAACAATTTGATCCGGTGGATTGATTTCTTCTTTCATTCTTCAAGCAAATGATAATCATGAAGCAAAGAAAATTAATTAAAGCACACCAATCAAGCAAAAACACAAATGAACACAAAATTTTTGCAAAAATATTTATTTTATTCAAAGGAAAGATTAGAATTTTGTATACAGAGAGGATGAGGAGATGGAAAAGGTAGGGTATTGTTCATTTTTTATTCCTTGCAGCCCTCTCCTTGGCTGCTTCCATCCTTAGATATTCTTCCACCTCCTTTACTGGGGTGAGTTCCTTTTTTCCTGTTATACTATGATTTTAATTTTTTCTTGTTTCAGTACATGGTGCAAAAGGGCCTGCTCCAATTAAATCTGGGTTAGTATAGGGTAGGTGGGTCTGTAACACCCTGGGGGACTATAGTATAGGGTCTATAGTTTGAGATTCGGATTTGTGGCATGGGTATCTTTTTCTTGTTGGACACTGTCTTCATCGCCCAGTCTAAGATCTTGGAATTGCTCTTCGTAAGTTCTCGCTGCCTCATAACTAGAGATTCTAGGAGTGTCCTGTTGTTTATTATCTCATAGCTCATCAAGAGAGAACTCATTTTTCCATGTCCTAGACTGTTCATGCAATCGTTATCTCTTGAATCCATGCTTGCCTTCAGGGCATTGTCTCTATCTCTCAAGACTGTTCTCCACTATGTGTCCCTTTTCTCTATTTATGCCTTCCACTCTTCATCTCTCTTTTCTTGGTAGCATCCTCTAAATTAGGTCCTTAACTACAGGCTGCATCAAAATACTCATCCCTAAGTTGAAGCTGTGTCTTTAACTTATTATCTCTTTCCTTCATTTCCTGCTACATGACATCAGGAATTCTATCAATTTTGTATTATTGCAGTTCTGCTTGAAACTTTCATCTTGTTCCTGATGAGTTTGTCTTGGCTCTAAGGATGCATTCCAAAATTGGCTTTGACTTCTACGGAAAGCCTGGTTTGCAATGGAATTTGGATTTCCTTTGAACTTTATTTCAGTGCACCCTTCCTTCATTTTTTCTTCTTATGTTTATTTTTCCTTGCCCTTCCCTCTGTTCTTTGGTCCCTTAGTTATACTTGTTAAGGTCAAAGGGGTGGCTCTGGGGTAGGTTTCCTCGGTCCCCCATTCTTCGTCAACTCCCCCTTGGATGCAGAGTCTGGTTATTATGGCTAGGTGTGGAATCATCCTCATGCATTTGCTTTCAAAGTAACCTAAGATAGACTTTTCAATAATTTTTCCCACATTTATCTTGTAACCCTTCAACAATGCGTAGAGGAGGATTGCTTCCTCTCTTCTCACTTGTGCTTATATGTGAGCATAAGGATATAACTGATAAAGTAAAACCATACCTTGGCTTCTTCAGTTAGGTCTCCTCTGGCAATGGATTTAAAAGGGGTTTTCTTTGTCCCTTTCCATCTTCCTTTTCTAACCATGAGTAGGTCTACTATTTTCTAGTGTTCTGGTTCCTTGAGTTGTTTCTTGAACTTAGAACAATCCTTTTGCACCCTCAGATTGAACAATATGTTTATCTCTTCTCTGCTGAACTCTACCCAATGTCCTTTGACATATACTCTTTTTCCTTCTTTTTCTACCATATTCGCAAAGAATTCTTTCACAAAGCATAACAGTTCCTTTGTGTTGCCCGATGTTGCCATCCTCTCTTTTCCAGCATTTCAGCAAAATGAGAGATAACTTGTTTGAACACCCTTTTAGCAATGAAGCCTCTGTCTTTCAAACTTCCTTCCATTAGAGCTGCTGCTTTTTCTGAAATAAAGTTCCTTGCTTTTTCTTTCATATGTTCTGCTCTAGCTTCATCAGCTCCCCTTTTTCTTTTTCTTAATTCTTCTCCATACTCTTGTTTGCTTTTTCATTTCATCTTCATGTCTCCTTCTTGTATTCTTTGCTTGAGAACCTTGTTCTATTTGTTTTCCCAACTCAGTGTACTCTTTCATTATTTCGTTGAGGTTTGGAATTAGGGTGGTAGAATTAGACATGGTAGGGTTAGGACTTCGGAGCTCTATGGTTTTAGAGAATTAGATGGTGGAAATTTGAGTAAGAAGTTGAGAAGGTTGAGAGTTTATGAGAAAGGTGGCTCTTTAATTTTCAAAAATTTTCTATTTATAAGCCAACTGGTTGATCTTTCCCTACATTTAATGTCGCGACAACATTGCCCTAGGGTTTGTTTTATCATTAATGCTCTGTCACGACAAACAAAAATAGTTGTTGCGACACAGTGTAAAAATTCTTTTAGAGACAAAGTTGTTCAGTTGTGTCGCGACAGAAAAATATGTTGCGACATTTCCTTTAGTGCTCTTTTGAATTTATGTCGCGACACTGGAGAATTGTGTTGCGACATAAACTCAGCACAAATTTGCTTCCTAATTCCAAAGTGTGTCACGACCGCAGGAAAAGTATGTTGACATTGTCGAAGTTTTCTAAATTTTCGTCTCTTTCTTCTCTCATAAAACATTGAGCCTCGTCCACTCATACTCATTTGAACATAAGTATAGACACTTATTCGAAACTTTCAAAATTCTTCAATTCAGAAGTATGAACACTCATCTCATTCTTAATTCAATATGTCTTTCCTGGTTTTGAATATATTTTCATTCAAACATGCTAAAATTCCAAAACTTCATATATGCATTGTCATGGAATACGAGGTTTAGGGAATTAAATTACTCCCCCTTATTAATTTCTACATAGTTTCTTTTGAAACAATGTAGCTATAATTAGGATCTTCTTAAATTTTCATTGTCACGAAAATCAACAACACTAACATATTAACTGAACATCAAATACATAAATTCTCTTGAATCAATTAAATTATTTAAAACTTAAAATTAAAATTCTGCAGGTTGCCTCTGAAAATTTGCTCGGTTAATGTCCTTAGCTAGACACAAGCTACAGAGTGTCTTTAGTTCCAGTAATTCTCTTTGTTTGCTCCTCTAGTCTGAGTTATTCTTTATTAAACCAGTTTCCAAGCATGCTTTGTCCTATACCTTCTTGCTTCCTTGCAATTCATCACTGCCTCTCAATGTAGTTGGTATGAGATCTTTTGGATTGATCTCAATACTACTAGGAAATGCATTTCTAGATTGGCTTTGCAAGGATAAGGCCAACTGCCCTACTTGAGTCTCCAAGTTTCTCATTGTGGCATTGGTATTTGTTTGTAACACAATTGTGTTTGCTTGGAAATTTTCAAGGTTAAAAAATTTCTTTTCATGCAGATTCAAAATCCTTCTGTTTTCTAACATGAAATGAAGCATATGATCTTCAAAGGATTGAGTCCTTTTCTGACCATGATACTCTCCTCTATTGTCCCTCTGCTGTTGTTGTTCTTGGAACCTGGGCTGAGCATAAGCTTATTGGTAATTTTGTCCAGGTCTAGGGCCCTGTTGTGCTCCTCCACCATATGAAAAGTTTTCATGGTTCCTCAGTGCTGGTGTATAGTGTGTTGGCAAGTTAGGGTTGGTCTTGAAGTGATAACTTCTTTTCTCATTCATATACTTGGTCTCCTCAACTTGGTAGGGCTCTTCTCAACTAGTTCCTCAACACTTCTTCTACTTCTTTCTTCTATTGCTCCCACTTAATATGCAGTGTGCATTCTTATTTCATTGTTTCCTATTTTGTTCATCACTGCATCCAGCTTTGCTTCTATGGCTGTCATTCTATCAAGCCCAATAAGACCATTTCCATTCAACCTGCTGCTGCTCCCTAAAGCTTCAGATGGAGCCTTGTAGTTGCATTTGGCTAGGTCTTCAATCAGTTGCCATGCCTCCTCTACATTTCTTCTTTTAAAAGCCCCATAGTAGGATGCATCGATTATACCCTTAGGCATAATTCATAGCATGATAGAAAATATCCATCTGAGTAGTCAGATCTATTCCATGCATAGGACATCTTTACAACAATCTTTTGAATCTCTCCCATGCAGTGGAGAGGCTATCATCTTCCCCTTGCTTGAAGATAATTATTTCTCCTCTTCTCTCAGCAATGAGAGCTGGAGGAAAGAATCTGCTCATATAAGCTTCCACCAATTCTTCCCAAGTGTTCACTGATCCCACTGGCAATGGATCAAACCGTATTTCTTTACCATCTCGATGAAAGAGGAAGGTTGCAGCTTTATTGCTTCTAGTCTCACCTTATTGACTTAGTTGTGTTGGCCATCCTCATAGATCTTCCCATATGCTCATTTGGGATCTTCGAGAGGGTGACATGTGAACTGGGTGTTGCTGCATGTATAGTAATCAATGTTGGTTTCAGCTCAAAATTGTTTGCTTCAAGTGCAGGTTGTCTTACTGCAGAGTATTCCTCTTGGATAATAGTCCTCCAAAAGTCCTCCATAGTATTAGGTCTCTGATTTCTCTCCACTTCTTCTTCTTCTTCTAGAATAGTCTGCAATCTTTCTCTTTGATTTGCCATATTTCTGGATTCTACATTGGTGATTATTCTCAGATTCTGCAGGGTTCTCTCAATTTCAGTGTCCAGAGGCAACAGATTTGCTTATGGTCTTCTATTCATTTAAATTCTTCTTGAAAGTAGAAACACACTGAGATCAAATGGAGTCAGTGATATCAAAAATTATATATCTGTTTAGGCTTCCAAAAATATCAGTGGCTTATTAAACCCTTCTTTTGTTAAAGCGTTTTTTGTTGTTTTTTGAAATTTTTGTAAAATAAAGAAAAATGTCCAAATTATCATTTCTCTCTTTTGTCAGGATATTGATTTTTAAATTCCTTTGATCATCGGCAACGGCACCAAAAACTTGTTAACCAATTTTTATATAGAGATCAAATTTTTGCTACTCTTACCCAAGGACTATTACCTAATCCTCAGTAAAGGCACCAAAAACTTATTTAGACCAAATAAAACTTGTGTCCCACCAATAAAATGGATTTGTCAATGAATTCATTGAAGATTTAGTTTGGTCATAATGCTGCAAGTGCACAGGTCATACAAGTAATAAAAGTGGACATATAAGTCCAGATATCATTCCCACAAAATTGAAAGAATTTAAGTTCAACTGCCACCAACTACTCGAGTTCACACTATTTGAATTTCCATTTCATAAAATTTTTTAGTAACCTAACTAGAATTCTCTCTAAATTCTCACATCTATAATAAGAGAAAATTAAAATCCTGACCTAAATTGAATTTGAACCGGATTATTCTTGGAAGTAGACATTGGGATTTCACTATTGTGAAGTATCAATTCTGAGCATCTAATTCTATTCTATGTGAATTGGAATATGAAATTGTCAAAGAGGAAAGGTAGTATAGTTTGGATTTCTCCCTTAACCATACATTTCATTGATTAGAGAGTCATGTTCATTTCTGAAACATGTGTCTAACCAATTACTTGTAATCAGATTTTCTTTATAAGATTTGGGTATTTTTCTTTTCCAATACTTCATACTCATTTCTTGTATTTCTTGATTTCTTGCTTCCAAGATAGACATTACCAGTTCTACAAAGATGAATGATATATGTAGTCTTAAAGAGTTCTCCTTTCCTTGATTAGATCTAAGCTAACATAGGATCAAGATCATTCCTCAGGACGAAGAGATCTTTGGTGGGTAGAATTGATAGACCACTAAATTAATTCTCAAATCATGGTAAAATTATATGATTTATCTAGTATCTTTCAAGGCTCATTAGTTCTTCAATATTAGTCTAGCATACCCCAAGTAACTACATTCATGCTCTCAGGAATCTCCAACTCTGTGTCACTCAGAGGGCCTCTTAGAAATCAAAGCAAGATAACTATCCTTTTATGGGTATAAGTTACTAATGTTGGGAACAATTCACTTCATGAACAACACCATTCAAATAAACTCAAAATTCTCAATCCAAGAAATCTCTTTCTAATTGTGTAAAAGACCATAACTAATATCCTTATCTTTCTAGCTGGAAGATTGCATTTCTGGCCCAGATCCTGATAAACCTTTGAAATACCCGATAATTTCAAATGCAAGCGTAATCAAGCTGAAGAAATGAATTCCGAAGCTTTATCTGAACTTCATTATATTCAAACGTGTGAAGTGATGCCAGCTTAATTTAGCTCAACTTGAAACTTGGAGCAATTCATTGTTTCAAGTCCAGGTAAAAAATTGAAATTCTCGCTAAATCTAATCTATGAAAAAGAAAATAAAAGAAAATAAAAGAAAAATATAATACAAAAAGAGTCCTCGGCTCGGATGCTCTGGTTTTCCGCTTCTTACGACCACCTCGCTTTTCTCAAATGTTTCTATTTATAGAGCATCGGAAGTTTGGGCCCTAAATTCGAGGCTGCATTATGGATCCCCAAAATTCTAGCCTAGATTTCAGTCTCTGTCACGACCTGAAAGTGTTGTTACAACAGAGTTTTAATTCTTTATTGCAAGTCTCTATTGCAGCATGCAGTAGTCTGTCGCAACCTGCTCCCTGTGCATCCTTCTTGAAAACTCTGTCGCGACAAATCTTTCTTTGGCTCTTTAACAATCTATCTAGCAAGGTCTATCGTTCTATCCATTCTATGTCGCGACAATCTCATGTGTGATTATTGGAATAGTTATGTTGCAACATTAGCAATTGTGTCGCGACAGTGTTTCTGTGCAGCTTCTTCAAATTGATGTCGCGACAACATTACTATTGGTTCTTGTTGCAACAATGTTTCTTGTATTGTCAGCATTTCTGTCGCAACCAAGAAAGTCTGTCACGATAGAGTCTTGTTGCCACTTAATCTAATTTCTTGTTGCAGCTTCATTTCGATGTTGCGACATAGTCTCTTATTGTGTAGATGTTTTACGCCGACCCGAGTTTGTTATATCGTTTCAAGACTTTTATATTGACTCATCTTTATTAGCCGTGACCCGGTTTGTTATGTCGCAATAAGACACCTCTTCTGCTGTGTAAGGAATCTTTATTAAGTGACATACAAAAGTCTGTTCCGACCTTTATTATCTGTGTTCATTTTATTTCTATGTCGTGACCTTAAGATCCCTATCGCGACATCGAAACTTCTCTTCAGCTTGAAGTATGTCGCAACATTGAACACTTTTGTTGCAACAAGGTCAGTTCACTAAGTCAGCATCACTTGTCGTGACTTTGTTTCTCTGTCAAGACCAGAAACCTTATCTTTTAAATGTTGACATTCATTGCAGCATCTGGCGACGAACTTTCTTCATACGGTGTCCGCGGCGGAGAAGTTACATGTTTCTTTTTCGATATATGTTAACATAAAGCGATCTATCCGCTATTCTGTGCTCTTTTGTTTATTATCAAAGTGACGCCAAGAATGCCTTGCCATAGCGAATTTATACTTTTCTTTTGTTTCGATTAATGGCGCCAAAGAGCTTTTATGTCTGCAATAGGTTCTTTCACAGTGTTGACATTCAACTGACAAACCTTGTCTCAATATTAACTTTCTTTATCTTAGTTGACTTGTTACATTCTTCCCATGTTTTGTTGCGACAGGAAATCTTTTGTCGCAACATAGCTCTTCTTCTATATTTAGTCTTTTGTGTTGCAACAGAGGAAATATTGTCGTGACATATTTCCTTAGCCATTGCCAGATGTTTATTAACACGAAACTTTATCATAGCGTAATTCTTTTAATTGCTATTTTCTTCTTTCTTTAACGAAATTTTTCGTTTTGAATTAAAACCTGCAAAACACAAGTTAATTGAATAATCCATAATTTGGCATTAAAACATATCTTAATATACTAAAAAGTAAGCGAAAATGGATTAAAAATAGATGAGTTTAAGATAAGTAACAATGCTGAGGAATGTCCTCTGAACCTCGCATAAGTTGAGAGACCTCTCCTAAATCCTTTGAGGAAGCGGAGTCTGGCCAGGCAGCCATGAAAAGCCCATCTCGGGGAGAGTGCGGAAACAACTTCTCGCTTGCACATCCGAACTCTCGTCGGTTTGGTTGTTGACTAGCCTCACCGGTCACCTCGAGGGTAGCATTAGTCGCCCGTTTAAAGCTGGCACCTCGTTTGTGCTTTCATGCGCCGAAGTTATGAACAAGATAAGCCATCTCGTCCTCTTCCTCTTCCCTAGTAGGGGGTGGCTAGATTTTGGGAAAACCCAAGGAACAAAATCTTCCACACTCGCTCCAAGCGTCTTTGGTCGTTCAGGCACCCGCTTGCCCTTCTTAGATGCTTGGGGGCTAGGACGAGAACCCTTTTTCGTAAAAGGGAGATGCTCAAAATGACTACCCCTGTCGTCCTTCTTAGATGCTTGGGGGACAGACGGGAATCCTCTGGCCAAAGAAAGTTGCTCGGTGGGGTACTAATCCTTTAGTTCTCGACCAGCGTCTCGGTCTCGAAGTCTTCATTTGGAGGCAGTACATTGGGGAGCTAAATTTAGGAGATCGGCAACCGCGTGTCTTGCTTCCTCACTTATTTACGCAAGAGGCGTGGCATAACTAGAATAATGTAGGGAGATGGGCTGACTCAACTCCACGAAAGATTCCTTGCGATTAAATTTGTTGATGCCATTCCTCAAAATCCTGTAACTTACGAATTTTCTTGAAGTGGTTTTCTCCATCCATTTTACCCGATCGGCCCCCTCGGCTTTTCTTGCACAAAAATATAATAATAAAATCTGTGAGCGTGAGATAGATGTGTGTAAAAATGCCTTAGTATCACAGATCCCGCAAGTTGAACACACCTGGGAATGACATTGATTGGTTAAAGCAAGCGCGGGGAGGTCGAGGGGCCCGGGCCTCATACCAAGAATCCTCTAGCCAAGATCACGCCCCCTTACTTCGGTCTTGGCGGTGAAGTCCGCAACAAATTACGGCCCGGGGGTTGGGTGAGGCATGGACCTGGCGACCCTACGTGTCCTAGCTTCAAGGTATAAAAAAAGCAAATCTCTGCCAACGAAATTTCCGGTTAGTAAGGAGGTTCGGCCTTGTTACCCGTCAGGTCAAGAATGACATTCGATGGATAAAAGCAAGGCGCTCAAAAGTATAGGCGCACACTAGAGATGAAATGGGGAAACGGGCTGGTCTGTTGCTCGGTGAATATACTACTTGTCTTCCTCATTGATGGTGGATTCGGCCGGACATGGCGACTCAAAATCATATTGTTAGAATTTGTGATGGAACCTCAACTCCTCCATGGACAGAGAAGAGATGTTGTTGCTTGTAGAAGGCGTATCCCAGCTAGGCCCTCTTCTGCGCCTAGCCTGACTAGTGGAGTCTCTTCTTGACCTCTCGCCATACTACAAGCAGACAACAACAAAAGGAAAAGGTAAAGGGGAAACAGTTCCATGCCATAATACCAAACTGGTAAAAGGGTGAGAGCGCACATGAGCCTACTAGACCCGGGAAACCGCCCCCCAATTTTAGTTTGTCCCGAAAACACCCTCCTACGATCTTGTCGTCGGAAATATGCCGACAATTGGAATCTAACATACCTAGAAAAAAAACAAGGCTTACCTGGAAGATAAGGGAAAACAAATGCCTAGAAAGATATTAGTGAAATGCATAGCTGCAGAGATATCGTGAAATACACTGAGCGGAAGGAAACGGAAAATGGGAGTAAAGAGATGAGACGGATGGGATCCAATTATGACTCCCTAAGTATCAAGCGTCTAGAACCTACAAGTGCATTAAATGCACCAATGACTCATCGCCCCTCGGAAGGATTTGAATCCTAGCGACACTTCACTTACTAGGGTACAGTAAATGAGTGTGGGCTAGGCTCATGAGCCCCCAAGCTAGGGCCCTTGTGCCTCCCGTGGAGCGGGCGGGCGAACAAGCAAATTAGGTCAGTCGGGAATCATAGGTAGATACGATATAGAATCCATCAAACGCCACAACCCTTGTCCTAAGGAGTTAGTCCACGTTGTTGGTCGATCAGCCGAGCACAAGAAAAATGAGGTGAGCAAAAACATAAAAATTTCAAGAAACACAATTTCATTAATTACACCAAAAGGCGTTCATAATTACAGTGGCAGCTTACAGCCAGACGATCATACTTCACTTGATTACATAACCAGCAAAGTGGCTGAGCCCTAGAAAGAAGATGAAGTGGAAGAAAAAGCCTAAGAAAGAGGAAAAAGTTGAAGAAATGGCTAAAAGCCCCGACCACGGATATCCCTTTTTATGGCAATATGATCGCGGCGCCTTTGGCGGTATGTTATTAACTTGAATGTTGCATCATATGTTAGTGTTTTTAGTGAATTTGGATATGTATTTCAATTGAATACTACTAGTTTGATTCAACGAAATTTTCTATTTTCAAAAAAATAAAATCCATTTATCAATTTAATTAATTATGATTAAAAAAAGATAATTTCAAAGTTTATCCTTTAAAAAAAATTAAATTTAAATTAAAACTTTGATTTAAGTATTTAAATATATAAATTGAAAGTTTATAATTTATAATTTATTTATTTTATTTTTATAATAAATAAAATATATATTTATAACGTCATCGGTTCGACCGCGTTCCGATTAGTGAACGTGAGCCAAATAAGCTTTTAGGTCGATGATCGATGCAGTTTTTAAAGCGTTATCTTTGTACCAATAAGAATGAAAATATAACCCAAGTAATGAATATCATCTTAAAATGCACTATGTCCATGAAATTAATAAAAACATGGACTTTGAGTAATTCTTTGTTAAACCATAAACTAACATTTTATGAGTTGACTTGTGGGATCCACCCATATATAAAAGGAAAGAATGTTTCCCCCTCTCCCCTCTCCCACGTGATTTTAGTTTAAAATAAATCAAACAAATAAAAATTCATTAAACACAAACTTCTATATGTGGTGAACACATCGAAGGAGATAAAATTTAGATAAAATTTTCATTCAAAAAAACCCTAGCCATCTGTACATTAAAGTGAAGCTCCGAAGTCATTCAAAAGGAAGGTTGTCCTAACTATCTGCATGTCATTTACTTGTAGAGAGAGGTTTTGCAAAAACCCTAAAATCCTTTATTACATTTTTAAATAAAATATTGATTATTTTCAAGATTTAATTTCTAAAGTTCTACTACTTATAGAATAATTTTCTATTTACAAGTAATTAAATTAAATATATTAAAAATTATGTTAATATTATTGCATCAAATTATTTTTATAAATTTTATGGTTTAGTATTTAAAAGAAGATTCAAAATTATACAGTAAAATCAATACAAAGTTATGATAATTCTTTAATAATATTGTCAAATTGGATGATAATATATTTCATGTTTTTTTACAGCCATGCTTTGTTACAATGTAGTGAACTATATATTTTATGTTAAAATTGTAATTCTTTAAAGTATTTAATAAAATAAGTGTTGTATAATTGGGCCAATTTTGAAAAGGAAATTTTGTAATATATATATTAGAATTTAAATGAAAGTAATAAACTTTAAAAAAAAATCACCATTTAAATGTTTCTATCGATTGTATTGTTAATCTAAATTAATAAATTAATCTTTTTCAAAAAAAAAAAAAAAAGTTTATATGTAGTTCAATATACCTTTGAATTTTAAATATGATGGGGCAAAGATTAAGAATAAGCATCAAGACGGGATGCTATAGGTTAAAATTTTTAATGAAAATTTTTTTTTTTCATTTATTTTAAACTAAAATCACGTGGGAGAGAAGAAATCATTCATAGCTTTAGATGGATCCCATGAGTCAACTCATAAAAGGATAATTTAGGGTTTAGTGAATAGTTACTAAAAAATGGCATGTTTTTATTAATTTCATAGAGACAATGCATTTCAAGGTGATATTCATTACTTAGGTTCTATTTTTCTTCTTATTGGTGTAATAGTGAACCTTAAAATAATTATCTCTTTTTATTATATCAAAAATCAAATTGTTTTATAAATGTTTAAAAATTACTTACATTTAGTTAATTTACATGTTTTACCAAAATTTCCACGATTATAGAACATTCTTTTGTGATAAAATTAATTTATAAATAAATTATAATTTTAACATGGAATATATTATCATTCATTCAAGTTTGATAATATTATTGTAAAAAAATTATCACAACTTCACATTTATTTAATTTTATATTTATCTTTTTAATTTTGAATGTTTTATTTTAAAATATTAAAAGCATAAAATTTCATAAAAATATAAAAAATAATTTGATACATAAATTATTAACATAATTTTTAATACTTTTAATTTAATTGCTTATAAATAGCATAAAGTTATTGTTTAAAAAAGGCATAAAGTTGTGTATAAGCAGAACCGTTTAGTTGTTAAAGGTTTAAATAAAAGAAATGTATATGCTGATACATTCGGCACTTTGTGATAAAGTTTCCTCAATGAAAGTGTTAATAGCTTTAGCATCGATTCATAACCTAGTGATACACTAGATGAATGTTAAGATTGCCTTTTTGAATGATGAACTAGAAGAGGAAATTTATATGGATCAACTTAAAGGGTGTATGGTTTCAAGAGATAGCAAAAAGTTTGTAGGCTAATTAAATCTCTCTATGAGTTAAAACAAGCACCCAAATAGTGGCATAGAAAATTTGATCACGTGTTGATATCTAATGGATTCTCCATTAATGATGTTGACATTTATAGCAAAGTTGAAAATAACTCATGTTATTTGTTATTGAGACCAAGAGTATCATAAGATCTAAGTTTGATATGAAAGATATAGGAGAAGCAGAGGTGATACTTGGAATCAAAATTACTAAAACACTTAACCTTTCTCAAGAACACTATGTTGAGAAGAGTTTGAACACCTTGATTGTAAACTAGTGTAAACTCCTTATGATCCTAACTCATGGCTGAAGAAAAGATAGAGAACATAATGGTGCCCAAACTAGTATGCTTAGATATAATTGGTAGCCCTAATTTAATTGACCATTGTATGAACCTAACTTTGTGCCTCGTAATTGGAAGATTGAATCAGTACACCCAAAATCCTAATCAGGATCACTGGATTGTCATTCGTGGAGTACTAAAATACTTGAGAGGCACCAATGACTATTGTTTTTACCAACTGGATCTCTGATTCTGATGAGATGAAATCCATTAGTGGGTAGGTTTTTACTCTTAGAGGAGGTGCAGTTTATTGGAATCATCCAAGCAAACTTGCATTAATTGATCCATAATGGAGGCCGAGTTTATAGCCTTAAAGAAGACAAATCTAAAGTTAGAGTGGCTCAGAAATCTATAGGCAAATATCCCTTTATAGACGAGACCAACACCATTTGTGTCTATGCGTTGTGATAGCCAAGCTGCAATATCTAAGAGTAAAAGTAAAATGTTTAATGGGAAGAACATGCATATACGCCTAAGACACAATATTGTGCGACAGTTGCTTGAGACATGGGTTATATCCCTAGATTTTATGAGATCGAAGTTGAATTTAGCCTATCCTCTTACTAAACCACCTAATAGAAAACTAGTGGAACAAACATCAAGGGAGTGGGACTTTGCTATTACGAAGTCAAGGTGATGTGCTTAAGTTGTTGGTGGAGATCCAGTGAGTAGTCTGCATATAGGTAATAACCGATATCTGTTGATTGTGAGCTACTCTATCATTTATATTTATTAAAAGTCCATGTGGTGTAGATAGAGCTTATTTTGCATTGATTGAGGTTGAGTATGAATTCTTATTGAATACCATATTCTTTATGGATGGTGTGTAAGATGTAGAACACACTTGATGGGTTCACCTATATGAGTGGAAGTGGGGCCCTTCCTATAAGAACTAGGCATGATATACAGAGGCTACCGTGAATATCGAACCCAAGTTGCATGGCTTTATTAGTGCTTGACTTCACCAAGTACAACTTGTAGTTGAGAAACCAATGTGGATGATAGGTTCCTTGAGTCACACAAAGAAACATTGGTTGATAGAATTTTTTTAATTCACCATATTTTGTGATTCAATACTTGTTTATCCTAAGACTTGTTAATAGCCTATGGGGACCAGATTTGATGCATTGGATTCTAATATTCCTTCCTTCTTCATATTCTTTTTCTTCTTCAAGTACACTTATTCTTTAAGGGGGATTGTTAGAGATTATAAGTGTAAAACGAAAATAAAGAAGATATTTTTTTATATCCAATTTGACCATGTCTTGATATGCTATTTTATATAATGAATAAATTGTTTATTCCTTGGTCAATCAAAATTTAAATTCATTCTTTCCTTTTAAATAGCTCCAACCGAGTCATAGAAGAAGTTTATGACCTTTCCATTACTTAATTAATTTTTTTAATTAATTTTAATGACCTTTTCTCTCAAATTTTGGAGAGATCTATTTGGGAGGGCGGGGGCTTCACCTATAAATTAATAAGTGTCCCCTACTCCTTTCATTTCGCACTTCTCACTTTGAGATCCCTAAAGCTCTCAATCTCTTAAAGCTCTCTCTTCCTCTCTCAAGTGCTTATAGCACCCTCTCTTTCTCTAGTGCTTCAAACACCCACTCTCTCTCAAGTCTCCCTCTATCTCTCACATTTTCAAGTGCTTCCATACCAAGCACAATTTCTTAGAGGAATATTCTGAGTATTGGTTGTTTAGCATCTTCTTAGGGAGTGCATCCGAGGTAAAATTTGGTTGTTGAATCCTGGAGGTAGAGCACCAGTTCCCTACTTCACTAAGGTTACAAACCGAAGGAGGGCAAATCTACTTTAAGGATAGGGAAATTGCATGCCTCATCCATTCAATCAGATAAGTTCATTTTGCCTCAATTGTTCCTTGTTTGTTTGTTTTGGGCTAAGTTAAATTTTCTAATCTCTTACTTAAAGACCTTCTAATAGTGGTATCATAGCCCAAGAAGTACGTGGTAACTTGTTAGTACATGTCTAGGAAAGACCTGCGTTAGGTGTGCTTCATGTTAGCTTTATCATTGCAAAACATTACATATTTTATCCTTTAAATGCTAACTTAGCACCCTTTTCTCTCCTTTTGTACACTAAGCCCCTCTCTTTGTGTATTTTGTAGAAATGAAGAAAACAAGACAAAAATCAAGCAATTTGGACAAGGAATGAAGAAGTTAAGCAAGTTGTAGTCATAGTCGCGACCACAGTACTCCATGGTCGCGACTATGACCCAAAAAGATGATTGACAACTGGGCTTGGTGTATTCGCGACCTTGGTCGCAACTATGGCACCCTGTGTGATGAGCCTTGCAGTGTAGTCGTGACTGTATGAGATATCTTCGAATCCTGTTTTTAGCACTTTGCAGTGTAGTCGCGACCACAACAATTCATGGTCGCAACCATGAACCTCTTATGCAACCACTGTTTTCAACATCTTGTAGTGTGGTCGCGACCACATAGCATTCATAGTCATGACCACGCCAATGTGCGTGACCACAATTTTCCACTTTTGGGCTGATTTTGGCTCATTTTCCAATGTGCATATAAGGGTAACTTTGAGACATTATTAGGGTTGGACTTCGTGGGAGAACATCCATTCTAGGGTTTCTATCATCCTAAGATTGAATCACTAATGATTCCAATTTTTGTTCTTTTTACTTTGGAGGAGGAGAACTTGAAGAAGAAGAAGACATTTGAGGAGAAGAGAATGAGACTTTCACTTTCAAATATGTTTAATCTCTTCTTCATTTTGTATTTCTTTCTTTTGATAGTTGTAATTCCTTTTCTAGTTGTGTTTTAGTTAGTTTTCTTAGGGCTTAGATGTAATCAAGACTTGTTTATACAAATCTCTCTTAATTTCAGTTGATTTTTGCTTTATTTTCATATATGTGTTGAGTAATTCATTTTGCTCTTAATGCATGTAGGTAATTGGCCAATGCTTGCATGATGTGTGGTTTAATTCGAGACCTGAGAAGTAAGAATTGAATTAGACCATGGATGAATTACTATTTAATTGTCATGAGATAGAAATATGAGTGAGATTAGGTGTGGTATTAGGGTTTCTTAGATTTAATGTTCCTTTGGACATTCGGGGTTGAGTAGAAATGCAAAATACCTGATTCCTAGGTAGATTGTGAGTTATCGAGAGAGATTTGCATATGCATTAGTGAATTCACCATAAACAAAGTGAAATGAACATTAATTGATTGGGTTAAGAGGTTCATATATGCTTGGAATTGTGAAATCTATGCCATAGGGTTTTTAGTCTTGAGTGTTTGTTAATTTAGGATTCTTGCATGCTAGTTTAGTGTAAATTGAGTTTTCCACGGATTTTCCATCATCCAAATAGAGTCTAAGCTAAACTAGAATCGGTACTTAATAGTCAATCCTCATGGGACGATACTCTTAATTTCACTTTATTACTTGAACACGACGTATGCACTTGAACACGACATGTGCACTTGCACACTTAGGCATTCTTATTTTCATATAACACGCTCGAGCCTATCAAGTTTTTGGCATCGTTGCTGGGGATTGTGTTTTTATTAATATTGTTTTGAAATAGTTTTACTCAACTTTGGATATAGTTAGTCTTGTTTATTTTCTTTTTCTATTTTACTTTGGATTTGTATTTTTTGTTTTTTATGCAGTATAACTAGAGTATGGATGCTTCATGATTCCAGCAAACTCAAGCTACTCTTGCCAATTTACTAGCTCAATTAAAGCTTCTTACAAACCAACTTTAGAGTATCCAACTTCATAATGTTGAGTTTGAGGCCAAAGATGTTCAAGTATACCCTACCTTGCTTAGGTATTATGATGGGCCTCATATGAGCATAGATTGTCAAATGGAGGATCCATTTGCACAAGTTTAGCCACCCCGACTTCCACAAGAGGAGACACTAAGTATAGTAGAGATGACCAACACACACACCCTACATATGGCTAATGCTTATACTCGATTCATGGATGAGAGAAGCCAAGCTCCACAAGGAGAAAATCTAAGTATAATGAAGATGGCTAATGATTATACCCGATTCATTAATGATGCTAAGAAAAAGGCCAACAAGTTACTCTTTGAAAAACAACAAGAATATTTGCTTGGTATAATTGAAGTGAATCTAAGGGGTGATAAGATAGAAAATCATGAGAATACCACCTTGAGGAGTGGGGGATAAGAAAAGGGTGATGAAGAGTTAGTTGAGCAAGTGAAGAATGAAGTTGAGTCAACTTCTCCGAAACCGAAAAAGAAGAATGAAGAAGTTGGAACAATCGGGGGATGACTCCTTGGCCATTTGTGCAAGAGGAGTTGCCAAGTGAAAACATACCATACATTTTGGAGGTAGAAGAGCCCATAGTCTCATTTCATGAGATCAAGGAAGCCTCTATTGTAAACAAAACGATCAAATCATTTGAAAACAATGTGTTCAAGTTGCTGATTGAGTACAATTATCACCTCTTAAGAAGGATGGAGGCACGAATCACCAACTGATTCGTAGTTGGTAGAGTCAAGCTGGACTAGAAAAACGGACCAGCTTCTTGGGAGACAACCCAAGCTCAATAAGTTTCCTTTTCCCTTTTCTTTTTTTTTTAGTTACCTTCGAATTTGTTTTTGAATACATTTTCTTACTTGGTCTTATGTTTCTTAGTTTTGATTTCAGGTTTTGGAATTCAAAGTTGGCTATGGAGGTGGAGAATCTTGAAAAGTGGAGGTTTATAGCATCTTGGAGGCTTAAAGAACAAAATTTTGAACAAGAAAATCAGTTTTAGCATCCTCCCATTCTTAGGCTCATCCTATTCTTCCTATTTTCAAGCCTCTCCTCATTTGGAACTAAGGTCTAATCTCTCCAAACACCTTTGCCTCTCTTAGAAACCACTTCAAATCTTTTTCCATCCCTTCCATACTTATTTTGAAAGCCATTTCCTAATTTCTCCTTATATGAACTACAAAGCTTTCCAACACATCCTACCCCACCACCTCTTGGTTCACCATAAACACTCAACCCTCATGCTCATGAAAGTTGAAATTCTCAGTTGATATGCAAGTTTGAAGTCCCTTGTGTTGGATTTGAAGTTCAAGTGAATATGTCTTCTCTCAACACATTTGGTTGACTTATGAATTCAACTTGGAGGTTTGAATTATGGTGGAATTGAAGAGGATTGATGTGTGTAAGTGTATTTTAATCTAATGTACATCAAGTGGGAAGGATCTTGAACTACATGCTTATGTGAATTTTGATTGAAAGATTGAGATGAGGATGTTGGTTATGCTATCTTTATGGTGAGTTGAGCCTTTGTTGTGAAAATGAGGAGAATTTGTTATGGCTATTTGTTAAGGGTCAATGGTTGAGATTCTTGGAGCATTGAAGATGTATGAAGTGAAGAATTGTGATCATCAAGAAAGGGTGGTGAACATCAAGAGAAGGGTTTGCCAAGTTGTGCACTCATTAAAAATTTCAAGCTTTATGAAGAAGACACAACTTGCATTTCAAAAGCGAGTCATATTCATTGGAATTACTTTCGAAGGTTTGATAACCCTCAGGGGAGTTCTCGTTATCTTTTCTTGTTTTGTTTCACATTGAGGACAATGTTTAATTCAAGTTTGAGGGTAGGGGGAGGGGTGAGTTTTCAAAAATCAGCTTTTTGTATCTCCTTACATGTTTTAGTTATCTCTATTCAATTGTTTGGTTTTTATTTGCATGTACTTTTCTTTCTTTCTTTTGTTGTTTTATGTCTCATATGAGTTGGGTAGGTACCTAGTAATGGTTTTGAGAATGTTTTGGTATTGTGCTCAAATTGTTTTTCTTAGTAAAAAATTGGGATACCATTGCATTTATTTGATGTAGGACTTAAGTGTATCTTTTGGTTGTAGGAGACTTGGCATGAAGAGCCTCATTGTTTTTCAAGAAACCATTTCTTAATGAAACTCATACACACATACACACACTAGGTCTCATTTATATACCTTGGTTCAAGACCCTTTTCTCAAATTGAACGTACCTTGAGAGACCTTAACTTCTATAGTGGTGGGACACCTTAATAAAGAGGATTGTCAATATGCCCCAACAAAACAAAAGAAAAAAAAATGAAATTGAAAATGAAAAAGCAAAAATGTCAAAATAAATAAATAAGTGAGTTTACTTACAAGTAGGTGCTAGGGTTTTTCAATTGATTGTTCGGGGTGAAGTTTGAAGGGAACTTAATTCCCGATGCCCTTAACCAATTGGTGGGAGTATGATAGTTCCTTTCTGAGGGACACTTTTCTAGAACTCCCTAACATTGCATCCTACTACCTAGTTTTAAGTTGTTGAATAAAAGGTGCGTTCTTAGACTATTTTAGTTAATTTTCTTTTAAAAGTGTGAGTTGAGTTTGGTTGAAGAGTGTTTGAGAATCATTATATACATTTGAGACCTAAAACATCCTTTTCATCGAGTTTCTTTAGGAAAGGTTTATTGAGAACTTGGGGGCAAACTTGCTTTGATCACCATGCCTTTAGATGCCTTGTCCTTTAGAGATTGCAAATGTGTTGAGATCTCATTTTGACTACCATGTTTTCATAGAACTTACTCACTGTATTCTCTTAACTTATTACAACCACTATTCTCTCCTCATTTCTCTTTTAGTGTTTTGTATATATGTGTGTTTTTCCTTTACTTGAGGACAAGCAAAATGCTAAGTTTGGAGGAATTTGTTAGGTGTGCTTTATGTTAGCATTTATCATTGCAAAAGATTGCATATTTTATGCTTTTGATGCTAACTTAGCACCCTTTTCACTATTTTTCATGTTTAACCCCCTCTCTTTGTGTATTTTGTAGAAATGAAGAAAAAAAGACAAAAATTAATCAATTTGGACAAGGAATGAAGAAATTATGCAAGCCTCAATCATAATCGCAACCACAGTATGCCATGAGTGCGTATGACTAAAAAATGATTGAAGATTTTGTGATCAGGGCTCGGTGTAGTCATGACCTTAGTCCGCGACTATGGCACCTGTGTGATGAACCTTGCAGTGTAGTCATGACCTTGGTCGCGACTGTGCTTCGAATCTTGTTTTCAGCACTTTGTAGTGTAGTTGTGACCACGTCAATTCATGGTCACGACCATGAACCTTTTCTACAGCCACGTTTTTCAGTTTCTTACAATGTGGTCGCGACCACATAGCATTCATGGTCACGACCACGCAACATTGGCGACCCAACGATTTTCTACTTTTGGGCTGATTTTGGCCTATTTTCCAATGTGTATATAAGGGTAACTTTGAGAAATTATTAAGGTTGGACTTGGGTGGGAGAACACACATTCTAGGGTTTCTCTCATCCTAAGATTGAATCACTTATGGTTTCCAATTTTTGTTCTTTTTACTTTGGAGGAGGAGAAGAACTTGAAGAAGAAGAAGACATTTGAGGAGAAGAGAATGAGGCTTTCACTTTCAACTATGTTTAATCTCTTCTCCATATTGTATTTCTTTCTTTTGATAGTTGTAATTCCTTTTCTAGTTGTGTTCTAGTTATTTTTCTTAGGGCTTAGATGTAATCAAGACTTGTTTATATAAATCTCTCTTAATTTCAGTTGATTTATGCTTTATTTTCATATATGGGTTGAGTAATTCATTCTGTTCTTAATGCACGTGGGTAATTGGATAATGTTTGCATGATGTGTAGTTCAATTTGAGATATGAGGAGTGAGAATTGAATTAGACCATGGATGAATTACCATTTAATTGTCATGAGATATAAATATAAGTGAGATTAGGTGTGGTATTAAGGTTTCTTGAATTTAATGTGCCTTTGGACATCCGAGGTTGAGTAGAGATGAAAAATACCTGATTCCTAAGGTAGATTGTGAGTTATCGAGAGAGATTCACATAGCATTGAGTGGAGCGCCATCAACAAAATGTAATGAACATTAATTGATTGTGTTAAGAGTTCATATAGGCTTGGAATGGTGAAATCTATGCCCTAGGGTTTTTAGTCTTAAGTCTTTGTTAATTTAGGATTCTTGCATGCTAGTTTAGTGTAAATTGAGTCTTCCACAGATTTTCCATCATCCAAATAGAGCCTAAGCTAAACTAGAATCGGTACTTAATAGCCAATCACACTCTTACTTTCACTTTATTACTTGAACACGATGGGTGCACTTACGTATTTGGGCATTCTTATTTTCATATAACACGCTCTAGCCTATTAACCTATCAACAAGGCGATAAGAGCTTAAGGCAAGTGGGGCATAGCGGACCATTGTGACCCCTCCACTTACCTAGGGACTTTCCTGATGTACTTAACACAACTTTTACTATTGTCCTCATTTTTGTTCACCCAAAATACCAAGTACAACCAACATGGGCAACGTGTATGCAGTCTTATCTACAAGCTCAAGATATATGGGATATAGTGAGGGGAGTTTAGCTTGCGCCTCAACCAAAAGAAGCTGCTAGTTTTAAGAAGTGGAAAACAAGAGCATACATGGCCATGTTTGTGATTAAGACCACTATAGAGAAACAAGTGTTGGAGCATATAAGATGTTGAAACACCAAAAGCAACATGGAACACGTTAAAAGCACTTTTCTCATGAAAAAATGACACAAGACTACAACTTCTAGAGAATGAATTGCTAGCCATTAAGCAAGAAGATATTGTTAGAAATATGGTAAATGAAATACTTTAAAGGTAGAAAACTATTATCAAAAGAGTCTTTCATGTCAAATCATCAAAAGCATAAGTAAAGCGAAAGTGTACCTGAATCCATAATGAATATGATGACAAAAGAAATTAATCTTGATCTTCAAACCTTGTAACCAGAACTTAAGTGCTTAGTTATGATCTTCCAACTCTTGTATGCACAAGTCCTCTAATTCCTTAAGAGTTTTTTCTCTCTTCTACTGGGATGATAGAAAGAAAACTTTGTGTAATATGACTTAGGGACTACGACCTATTTATGTGAGTCATGCTCACGTATGAAGAATCATGATACATTGCCAAATTCATGATACATCCCCATTAGTAGGATTCATGATACATTACCAGATTCGTGACACATCTCCGTCACAAAGAGTCATGACCTTTCATTTCTTATTTCTAATTTAGCTCATCATAAATTCAAAAATAAGATCTTTGGTTTCTACATATTACAAAACATACTAAATGTAAAGTTTTTAACTCCATCAACTTATATTAATCCCTATAAGATCACTTTATTGGAATTATTTCCTTAGACAGTCAATAATGCATACTTAGTGATATATATATATATATATATATATATATATATATATATATATATATATATATATATATATATATGTGAACCTAAAATTTCAACAATCTCTCACTTGAGTCACATATATCTAATACAACTATGCATTATAAAATAACCTTATAAGCTCAAAATTGTTATCTGTACCGAAACATTACTAACAATTTCGTCCATTAATCATATCAATATAGGATCAAAGAGGTCTTCATTACATGTACCGTAATTAGACCCATCAATGGTCACATATATCAATATAATTAATGACATATATCAAGTATGAATATGAAGCATGGGACATATAATGTGACCTTAAACATGCTTATTTCCAATTGGTCTAATTTTATTCTTTACGATATCAAAATGAATTTGATTCAAAAGAGTAAACTAAAACATAAACTTTATTTACAGAAAATATACATAAAAATGTCTACAATTGTAGGACACTGAAAACAAATCCTTTAAGAATTACATATCATCAACTAAAACAACACCCATATGGACAATGTGCTCATGAAAGTGTTAGAGAAGTGCTTTAGAGGCCATCACCTTTAGCTCTTGTTGCATATCTTATTTTAATGAAAAGAATGTTTCTTCATTACTTTGATATTCATATTCAATATGAATTGATATGGATCTTAAATCACTTAATGAAGTCCATGATACATTACATAGCATGAAGGAAATCATGATGTGATCATGATAATGAGATTCCTATCATGTGTAATTATGTTGTATCTAAATTATCCCTAGTCATAGGATCAACAAGATTGGACATTGTTGATTCGGACAGACTAGCACATGTTATACTCCTTGATTTGATCAAGCAATTGATCTCATAAACTGTGATCATCATGATGATTAGAGTAGGCATGTGGATGCTTGATAAGAGTAGTCAAGTACATCGGAGACCTTCTATGAAACAATCATACGGATTATCTATTACATGTAGATGATAGTCTCATCGTAGCAATGGTGCAAATATCCTTAGACTTGAGGTGCTCAAGGTTATCTTGGATGTTGATCATGTGCTTTGACTTCATTCCTTGTTGCTTCTCAAAAGTCACTCATAAGGTGATGATTGGATACAACTTGAGGTGTTCGAAGTAGTGGTAACCAATGGAAAGATTCACACCCTCTGATAGAATAGAGTATACGACTTCTTAGCCGAGTCATTACTCGAGAATCTCTGGCCATAGTGGATATGCCATGAAGAGTGTCTTCAATGGCATGACTGATAATGAGTTTTGGGACAAAAACTATTTACACTTGGGCTAGATGTGGTATAGTCAGTCTAATGGGAGCTACACTTTGTCCATACTCTGAACTAAGTGGGGTATAAGTTTGTGAAATGACAAATTGCGCAGATGTCAATGGAAGGGTTTGTAGTTAAACCATTGACTCTCTGATTAATTGGGGGTCATGATATGTTACTAGATACCGCTCATGACTTGCTTGATTCAATTGTTGAACGAGTAGCCCGACTATGTCGAGAACTTTAATGGGTCACACACTTAGAAGTGTGAGATAGGAATAAAGTGATTTAGATTTGATCCAAGTTGAGGGACATGCTTTGGATACGATTCGAACATGATGTAAAAGCTTGGACTCGCTAATGGGCTTGATGCCTGAGTAGCAAGCCCCATGTGCATAGGATGCACATGGCCAGCCGACCCCATGGGGAGGGGCATTTTGGTCTTTTCTCATCCTAGTCCAATATGGTAAGATCATGTGTGGAAGGGTATTATGGCAAGTGAGAATCAAACCAAATCAAGGTTCATTGAACCTAGACTTGATTTGACTAGTTCTTCAATAGAGAAGGAATGTGGGCTCGCTCTGTACCAGGGTTGATCTTATGCGAATTCGCACGATCAGCGGCTAGCATTATGCAGGTTCATTGAACCTAGTGAGATGAACATAGAATGAGAGATTGTTCTCCCATTCTTTAGCCTTTTTCATACGTTTTGAGTAAGTATGGAAGAGAATTGGTTATTTTCTTTATCCATCCAATCTCTTTCACTAAAGAATATACATTTTGGAGAAGATGGAAGAAAAAGAAAAGATGTTCTTCTTCCTTTGTTTTGTTTGTAGGAGGAAAAGTGTCTCCTCTTCCCTTTCTCTTGGATCCAACCTTGATAGCACTTGGTTAGAGGTCGAGATCACTTCCTTGGTGGTTCCCTTGCCTCGGCTTCATGTGGATCACCATTGGAGGTGAGCTTGGCTCGAGGCACTACGGTTGGCTACGAATCTACTTCGACGAAGGCATCGCTTTAAGAGGTTAAATGTTTATCTCATTGTCTTCATCTTTTGTACTATCTCAGTTTTGGATATCCATGGTTGATTCATTGGTGGGATCAAAAATTTTAAAATCTTCCGCTGCCCCCGAGCGTATGATGCTCGGGGTAGGATCCCAATAGAAAGATCTTAGGTGGTAAACCTTTGGTGAGCGGATTAGCGATTATATGTGACGCCCCAAAACCCGGGGTCAGATTAGCAACCGTCGACGGAATGCTCGTGAATGTCGGATAACTGAGCACCACTCACAAAAATCGAGCGAGTCCTTTGTGCGGGGAGCTCTGCAGTACAACATTTGATAATCAGCAATGACCACAACGGAGTGCATATGCGAGTAAAATAATGACCACTTGAGCCTGCATCAATGCTCAAAACATATAAGCACATGACTATCAAACCATAGTCCATAGAGTTTAAATTACATCACTCTTATACAAATAAATACAACCCATATATATTTACAAAATATATATGTCGCGAAAATCCGGCTTTCTTCATATGCGATCCCCCAATGCGGGTCGATAAATGCATATGACACATTACTGAAGGGGTCTACGACAGAGTGAGCAAAGCCCGGTAGTGATAATCTCCTACGAGGAATACTCCCGCTAAGTGTACATGCAATGGTCGCATAATCAAGCACATCCAAGTGCAACATACACATGTCTACTGAATGTCTACATGCCATGAATGAGACTCGACTCACCATGCCCCATGTGCAGAGCTCTTGTAGGCTCCGTCGCTCAATATGTGGGTATTGAGTAATATATCTGAGAGTCACTCATAGGCTCGTCTCACATGCATCACATGGCTTGTGACAACGTCGCGGTAATACCAATGACCCTGATGCTCCCGAGCCCTCAGGCTCCATTACCCCTGATACAAGTGTCAATGGGCAACAAATCCCAAGTCAATCCCGACTCCTATCACACAACGAAGTCTATGTGATAGAAAAACATAATGTGTGTCCTCTTTCAGACAACATAACTTTTTTGGGTGATACCGCGAATCTCTTACATATCTGAACTATGATATCGCGGGTCTCTTACGCCCATATGCCTCAAGTTCCCATTGACTTCCTCAAACATGCATTTTTCCATGAATGAAAACCATTTCCAAACAAAGGTATTTGTTTTTAACTGTGGACAACCCTCCGATATAAATAATTGAATGTTTCGAATGTCCCATTTTGTGTGGACAACCCTCAGTGTATCAATTGGGTAGACTCCGACGATTGATATTATATGGACAACCCTCCGATGTATATCAATTGGGCAGACTCCGACGATTGATATTGTGTGGACAACCCTCCGATGTTGTAGTAGACACACTCTGATTAATAATATTGTTGGTCAACCCTCCGAACAATTCTCTTAAGAAACCACTGCACTCACTCCTATTGTTCTAGGATACCCTAGTGCATATGAAATGCAATGAGCCATTTCCATTTTCTTAACTTGTGCGACTCATTTGGACGTTGTCTTATTAGTCAAGCCCACTAATCAACACCACATCTTGGTGTTGATCCTAACCAAATGTACTCATGACACACCATCAAATACCTAACACGATTAATCGATCTCAACTATGCACTCACACCTAATTTAAAATTTGCCACTAGTGCATATGGAATGCGTGATCTGATTCCAACACATTCATGTAATATGTTCACATGCATATGATGTATAATTAAATTACATAAAACATGTTATGCAAATTCAAAATCAATTACACCAAAATTAGCACACATGGGCTAATTAACAAATACGTGCAATTCATTTTGAATAACTCAACCATACACATTTTTACACAAAAAAATAATTTCGTGTCACTATTCATGTTACTATTCACGTTATTCATTTTCTAGTAATAACACATAAAATGGCCCAGCTACCGAATTTCGTATAAAGCAGGGCATTTCTTGGTCCCTTCACGGTTCGTCACGGAGTATTGTGATAAAACACACCCACAAAACCGAAGACATCAGTCCCAGGAGCAAAACCAAACCTCAACACGGTCAGGAATTTGCTGAAAATAGTCAGAAAATTACATCATGGCCCATCAAAACAATCTCAAAATTCAGCGGCCCCATTTGAAAACGATCCAGATATTCAACCGGGACTGTCAAAAATAGTCAAAATTCCTAAAAATTCCTACCTCCGGTCAAAAATTTGAGAATTTGAAATTCTGACCTTTCATTACTCTAAGCCAATTCAAACCATTAAATAGCCTTTAGGTTAGAAATAACATCGATGAAAAATTCTCTACCTCGTGAAGTTTGTGAAACTCGAGACACGGTGTCGCGTAGCTCTCGTCGCGTAGATCGCTTTACTTGACCACAGACAAAGACACAACAGGTCAATTTTCGTAGCCCAGGAAGCAGTAAAAGTAAAAATTCTCACCTCTCTCTCTCTCTCATGATTAATCCCTTCTCCTCTTACGTCTTCATTTATTCAGTTCTGCTATATATATTCTTTAACATTATTATTCTTATTATATTTTGGATATATAATGCATATTGCTTCATTCGGTTTGTTTCTACCTCAAAACCATTTATTTCTTCAGTTCACTTTATTTTTAAATGAACTTAGCCCAACCATTTCACGACTTTTGAAATTTTCGTAAATCGCACTGAAGTCATTTAGCGACTTATCACCCAGAAAATCGTAAAATATTCTGATTATCTCAGAGTGTGAAACTTTGCAGGTTGCTAGATTCCAGCGAGGCAATTTAATGGGCGCAATCCGTTTCGTCATCAGAGATCTAGAGAATTTTCGGTTTTCAGCGATACCATTTACCCTTTTTCGAAAAATTGAATTTTCGGGTTTATAGGTTATGCCAATATGCTCTATAGACATTTAACCACTTTGAATCATTTCCTTAGTAATTAGGAACTTGATATCAATACAATTAAATAACCTTTATTGAAACACTTTTGTTAGAAGTTGCACTAGAGTATAACCACCAAGTGTTTCTTCTAGATACTGAAGCTAAATTGTTCTCTAAACATACCAAAGCAAGGAACATACCTTTCTTTGCCCACCAGGCATGGTACTTAGTATATTCCTTCTTGACATGTCTAGGCTTATTATAAAAGAAACAACTATTTTCATCCTTATTTTTCTTTTTTTACACTAGACCTTTAGCAACTTCTTTTCTTTTTCTCTATTTGCCCTTGTCTTTAGAGGTGCTTACCAAGTGAGCACTTTTGTCCAGTCTTGTTTCAACATTTCTTCCTCTTGCACACAAAATGAAATAGGCTCGTGAAAGACCATTTCTCCTTACAGCGATTATAACTAACGCCATTGATTAAATTGTCTTGGGAAGAGAATTCAAGACCAAATATATGAGTGCATCTTCTGATAGATGGATCTTTATGGTCTTGATTTTCGAAACAATATGAGACATTTCCATAATGTACTCCCTTAGGAATTCCCTTACCATTAAACCTCATGAAAGTTAAGCTATGCAAAAACATATATTTTGCCTTATTACTTTGACAAAGCGCATTTTAAATCTCAACAAGGAATTGTTTGGCATTGGTAACCTCAGGATACCACACCCCTAAAAGGTTTTAGAATGTCATGCTTTATATCATAAAACTCATGCAATTCAGCGCCTCACTTCTTATAAAATTTCTTTTCTTGAAAGCTGGAGCTTTGTAAGAGAGATGAGTTTGCTCTACCCTTAGTGCAAGGTCTAGATCCATTCAACCAAGAACGATTAAAACATTCTCATTCCATTTCTCAAAGTTAGTATCATTAAGGGTTGGTACTGAATTCAAATTGGCATACAAAATTAGCTAAATTTATCATTCAAACAATGGCTCATCCCATCTCAAGATACTTAATGCTACATTAATATCAAGAATTTTGACAATTATATTAATTGTTAATGGTACTCTTGTTGTAATGATCAAACACTGATAATAATGCATGTCAAATAACAAACCCATCTTTGAATTGATTATTATCCGTGTACAACCTTATCATTGTCACATGTTCATCATCGCATATGTGTACACAATTCAATAAACATTCACCTCTTTTAGATTGAAGCTATTACTCCTGAATATAACCACACACCCAAATTCAGCATCTGTATAGTAATCTATACAAGAGGTCATGGCTACTTCATGCTCCAATTTACTCATTTGAAACACTAAACAACATAGCCAAGTATTTGAATTTCTATTGGATCTTAATAGAGCTGTTATGATGACTAAAAATTGTCATTGAAGAGTCATCTCTTCCCTTTTATAATAACTGGTAGTAATAAATATCTCTTCAAAATTCAAACAATGAAGAAACTTAATCCATTAGCAAGGTTCAAACCCCAAAACAACAAGAGAAAATACTCACACTGCAACCATTGAACCCTATCATACATAGTGTAATCATAATTCCAAAATGGTGAAAGTTCATCATTCCTCGTGTATGAAATTTCCGTAAGAATACATGCAAAACATATTATCTCGTAATATCTTTGACAATAAGAACTTCAATTCACATCATATTCTCAAAACCATCACATAATGAACTGAGAAATTTATTCTAATTATTCAATATGAAAGTGGTTCTGATACCACTTGTTAGAAAATAATTAAATGGGAGATATACTTTAGAGATGAAAACTATCATCAAAAGAGTCTTTCATCTCAAATCATCAAAAGCATAAGTAAAGCGGAAGTGTGCCTGAATCCATAATGAATATGATGACAAAAGAGATTAATCTTAATCTTCAAACCTTGTAATCAAAACTAAGTGATCGGTTATGATCTTCGTGTTAGATTAATTTATTAATTATGGATTAAGCATAATTATATTACAATTTTAATTATGTAATAGTGCATGTTAATTATGGGTCATTTATGGGATGATTTAATATTAACTAGCTATGAACCCATGATTCTATCTTCTCCCTTGCTTTGGTAAGCCCATTGGACCAAAGCTCAATTGTTCCCATGTGCAATATATATAAATTAAATAAGGTACATAATTTCTTAAGGGTTTGGTAGAACACGACCGTCTTCAACCTTAGCTTTTCTATATATATAAAGCCCAATTGTTCCCTTGTGCTTTATATATATATAAGTAAATAGAGCTCTAGAATTTCTTAATAGTTTGGTAGAACATGCTTTGGGGAGAAGGAAAGAACCATCTTCAACTCTACCTTTTCTTTGATCTTATCCCTTGCAAATTTTGGAGACAAATGGCAACCGATAATTCAGGATCCATGCCAAGTATGGTTTCTACATACTACGAATTGATATGTTTTTTTGTTCAATAAATTTATTATTTTGTAATGATTTTATTGGTTCTTTTGATTATTGATCAGTTGTTTTGGGGTTCAATAAATACTCTTGATTTTTTAAAATAATCTAGCAATTTGTATCATAATAACTTTAGTTAATATTGAAGTTGTCAAATATGTTTACGTATTTTAGGGTTTGTTTTTGTATTCGATTTTGTGTTCAGCCAAAACAATGTGATGTACTGATTCAAAACCATCTACACAATTTTTGTCAATGCAAAAGTGGTTTGCTAATTTGACTTCCATAATACCTATAAAAGAAATCAATTTTTTCTTTTATTTGATTAACAATTGACAACCAGTAACATTAATCAAAGAAAAAAAAATATTTTTTTTATTTGTTAACAATTGATTTGAGGGCTTGTCAATTTAGTGAAATAGGGGTCCTTGCATTTTATTTATTGCCTCCTAAGGTGGTACCTCAAAAACCCACTTTTCCAGAGAATAGTAGAACTCTTATGGATGTTCTAGTTTCCCTTATATACAATTATGGGGATGAAAGGACTAAGGCTCGTGCAATGCTCTGTGACATCTACCACCATGCCATCCTAGATAAGTTTTCAATTGCCCGCGATCTGTTGATGATGAGTCACTTATAGGATAATGTTCAACATTTGGACATTTCAACACATATCCTTTTTAACAGGGCCATGTCATAGCTTGGACTGTGTACATATAGGGTTTGATTGATTGTTGAAGGGCATGGTTGTCTTTCTAAACTATATTTAGGAGGCAAATAATGGCATCAAGATTTCAATCATGAAATCTTGTTTTTATTTGTTTTTTTTATTCTCTCATGCCAAACAATGGCTGTGAGATTCGGATTCTCTTGGAATCCTTTTATTTATCTATTTTTTTATTTGTTTATTCGATTATCATGTATGGAAAGCTATGAATTTTTTTTTCTTTTACTCCATTGATGGTTGGGATGCAGGCATATATATATATATATATATATATATATATATATATATATATATATATATGTGTGTGTGTGTGTGTGTGTGTGTGTGTGTGTGCGCGCGTGTGTCTGTAGTCTTGTATCATGCGTCTTGTATATATGTATAAGACAATAGTTTTTTTTCGAAACCAAACAGAATATGAAATTGAACTTTTATCGATTTTGGTTGTTTCTAGTTTCATATTTTGATTGGTTTTTTCATGGGGTATTTTGTCCCAGTAAGCAATAAATTCATTTTTGGAATTTTTCGTTTTACCAAATTTTACAATAATTTAACTGTTTTTTTTTTTTCACATATTGCTTTTGCAATTTATGTTTATACTATGTGGGATTATTTATAGCATCATGTTGTGAATAAAATTATTTTCTTGTATTTAGGTAAAATTGAGAAAAATTTAATGCTTAAGAACTTGCCTCTCGTGAGTATGAGCACGTCGGATATTTTTTGGAATTGATGCTGCAAGTGTAATTTCTCCTATCTTGCGCATCAATTTTGCTAAGATCCATATGGATAATGAAGTTTTCCTATATATGACTTGATTATTTAGTAGGATGTCTAGTTTGGTGAAGAGATTTCAATAAATGTCATGAACCGCACAATTTTACTATCATATTAGTGGGAAATTGATGTATTTGGTTGTGATGGCTGGTGAAATGTTCTTACCTATGTATGAGTCTTTTCATATTTTATAGACTCTAGCATTTAGTGACCACTTTTGTGGGTCATTTGGTAAGTCAAAGAATTGAGCAATTTGAATGTTTTTGTTTTACATGTATTTTTGACTTTACTCTTTTGTTTATTCTTCAACTTTGAGCTTTCTTCAATTCTCTACCATCACGAAACTTAATGGGACTAATTATAAGAAATGGGTTAAAACTCTTATGATAAATTTGACAATTATGAAACTGAATTTGGCCTTAAAAGTTGAAGCTCTTCCAAAACCCTTTATTGAGAGTTCTGCAAGCGAGAAGAAGTTTTATGAGGATTGGAAATATTCTAATAGTTGTTGTTTTATGATCATGTAGAATCATATAGAGGATTCCATTTTTGCAAGCATTCCCAAGATTGAGAATGCAAAATAGTTTTTTTATTTTCAAAGAATGGGAAAAATGAGTTATCTAATAATCATTGGGTGAATGTTTGTTTTGAATCCAATAGCATTGATGTGACATCTAATACTTGGTGGTTAGATAGTGGTGCTACCATTCACGTTTGCAATTCTATGCAAGCGATGATAAGTATAAGAAGTCTAACTAGTTTAAAGCAATAGGTGCTGTGGGAGCCAGCCGCAGAGTCCAAGCTAATTTTACGGGAGTTGTAGATTGCATCTTAGTACACTGAAATTTTTAGGAGTGCCAGTGTGGTGTACATACTCGATCATGAAATTTGATATCAATACCTATTTTAGATAGACTTGGATATAGTTTTCCTTTTTTATCTAGAAAAGTTAAATTGTACAAAGATTCCTTATTGATTGGCAATGGAATAATTTGTGGGAGTCTTTACAGATTATAGTTGTTTGCTTTGCCTTTTGTTTCTACTACCCTTACTGTTAATACTACTAGTAGCTCCAAACATTTGAGATTGAATGAAAAGTCTTCTACTCTCTAGCTCAAGTGTTTAGGTCATATTTCTAGACAAAGAATTAAGAGATTAATTAAGGATGAGATTCTTGCGGATCTTGATTTATCATATTTTGATACATGTGTAGATTGCATCAAGGGTAAACTTATCGCCAAGGTTAGGAATGCCAAGGTTGATAGATGCATTGAGTTGCTTGGGGTTATTCATACAAACATTTGTGGGCCATTCACTCTTCCTGCTATGGATGGCCACAATCATCACGTTCATTGATGATTATTCCCTTTATGGTTTGGTTGAGCTCATTCATGAGAAGTTTGATTCTTTGGAGGCTTTCAAAGAAAAAGTTGAGCTCTGACAAGGAAAGAAAATCAAAGAGGTTCATTCTGATATAGGTGACGAGTATTCTGGTAGATATGATGAGACGGGACGCAACCTTGGACCATTTGCAAAGTACCTTCATGAATGTGGCATTGATGCTCAGAATACAATGCCTAATACTCCTCAACAGAATAGGATTGTGGAGAGGAGGAATCACACGCTTCTTGATATGGTGCGATATATGCTTGTTAATTCCTCACTACCTGAGTTCTTGTGGGGTGAAGCTTTGTGTAGAAAGTAAGACAAAAGAATTTGAGGAATGAATTCCTTGTATTTTTCATTGATCCATTGTGAATATATATATATATATACACAAAAGTCAATTTAACCTTCCTAATATATTACAATTCTATAAGACTCTATATGTAAAGTAGATATATGCTATAACACTCCCCCTCAAGTTGGAGCATAGATATTAATCATGCCCAACTTGTTACATAGATAACTAACCCGATCCTCATTTAGAGCCTTTGTGAAGATATCACCCAATTGTTTTCCAGTTTTTACATATCCTGTAGAAATCAAGTCAAGTTGTATTTTCTCACGAATGAAATGGCACTCTAACTCAATATGCTTAGTTCGTTCATGGAATAACGGATTAGAAGCAATATGAAGGGCATCCTGGTTGTCACACCAGAGTTTTGCTAGGTCTGGTGTCTTAATGTCAACTTCCATCAAAAGTTGATGAAGCCACATAATCTCACATACAGACTATGTCATCACTTTATATTCAGACTCTACACTAAATCAAGAGACAACACTCTGTTTCTTAGTCTTCCATGAGACTAGATTCCCTCAAAAAAATACACGGTAACCTCTACTAGACCTCCTGTCCTCCTTAGATCCTGCCCAATCAGCATCCGTGAAATACTCAAGTCTATTATGTCCATGAAAACTGTACAAAATACCACGTCCTAAGGCTCCTTTCAAGTAACATAGAATGTGTTCTATAGTTGCCCAATGATCAGATGTTGGAGAAGACATGTACTGGCTTACAACACTAACTAAGTAAGCAATATCATGACAAGTGACTATAAGGTAGTTCAACTTCCCAATTAGTCTTCTATATCTCTCAGGATTCTCAAATGTTTCACCTTCTCTAGTAAGGTGTATGCACAGCAATGGGGAGAAATTTGCATGGTTTTACCCCAGAAACACTCGGTCTGACAATAGATCAAGCATATATTTCCTTTGAGATAAAAAGATTCCATGTTTGCTTCGCATAACTTCAATGCCCAAGAAGCACCTTATCATCCCTAAGTCTTTTGTATGGAATTGGTTGTGAAGAAAGGACTTAAGATATAAGATACCTTTAGAGTCATTTCCAGTGATAACAATATCATCCACATACAGTACCAATATAATGATACATGAATTGGAGTTCTTGTAGAAGACGGAGTGGTTAGATTTACTCTTTTGCATGCCAAATTCCTCAACAACTTGGTTGAATTTACCAAACCACGCACGTGGACTCTGTTTCAAATCATACAAAGACTTTCGAAGATATAGTTGTATGTACACCTCCTGAGCAACAAACCCTGGAGGTTGCTCCATATACACCTCCTCCTAAAGGTCGCCATGAAGAAAGACATTCTTACTATAAAGCTGATAGAGATCTAAATTATAAGTGGTAGCTAGGGAAATAAAAAGCCAAACATATGTCATCTTATCAACAAGGGAAAAAGTGTTCGAACAGTCCATGCCATAGGTCTAGGCATACCCTTTAGCAACAAGACGAGCTTTCAAGTGATCAATGGATCCATCAGGATTAACCTCCATTGTAAACACCTAACGGCAACCAATGGCTTTCTTCCTAGTAGGTAAACGAACCAAGTCCTAAGTACAATTATCAATAAAAGCATCCCATCTCCTCTATCATAGCCAGGGTGAGCGAGGGCTTCAAAACCTTTCTAGGCAACAAAATAGAGTCCAAGGATGCAACAAAAAAACAAGAATGCAATAACAAGTGGTCATAAGAGCAAATGGAGGAAATTGGATGAGCACACTAACGTTTACCTTTATGGAGAGCAATAGGAAGATCATCACTGAGAATGATCTAATGTCGTAGCAACTGGTGGAGGGCTCGAGACTGGGTGGTGTTGGAGCTTAGTGTAGACTTGAGTGATAGGAGGTTTTGCCTTAACAGGGACAAGAGTAGGTTCGGGAGAGACAATGGGTGAGGCAAGAGTATAAACAAGCAAGTCTTCTTCCTCCCCTTAACTCGTAACAATAGACATAAGGGAACATAGGGTAGCCTCAAAGAATGCAACATCAATAGACACAAAGTAACGTTGAAGAGTGGAACAATAACACCTATACCATTTTCTCACACGAGAATATCCCACAAAAATACACTTTATGGACTTCGAATCAGGTTTAGATACTTGAAGACGGACATCTTAAACAAAGCATGTGCATCCAAATACCTTGGGATCAATAATGAACAATAGATTATTTGGAAACAACTGGTGGTAAGGAGTAGCCCAATTAAGAACTGATGAGGGCATCATGTTAATCAAAAAACAAGTTGTGGAGACTGTGTCCGCCCAAAAATGTTTAAGGACATTCATTCGGAACAAAAGGGCCCTGGCAGTCTCAAGAAGATGTCTATTCTTTCTCTTAGCTACCCAAGAAGATGTTTATTCTTTCTCTTAGCTACCCCATTCTAAGAAGGTGTATCAACACACAAAGTTTGATGGAAAATCCCATATTGTAACATGAAGAACCGAAAAGGTTCCGACAAATATTCCTTGCTATTATCATTTCTCAATGTTTGCACAAAAACATGAAATTGTGTTTGAATTTCAGCACAAAAAGCACTAAAATGAGAAAAAAGCTTAGAACAACTTTTCCTTAGATAAAGCTAAGTGACACGAGAGAAATCATCCACAAAGGTAATGAAATATTTAAACCCAGTCAAAGACAAAACTGGACAAGGACCCCAAACATCATAATGAACTAACTCAAAATGAGTGGAAGCTCGTTTATTGACTCTAGGACTCAAATGCACTCGATGATGCTTAACATATTGACAAGACTCACAGTTTAATGAGGATAGGCTAGAAAACCGAGGATATAGCTTCTTTAACAAAATGAGAGAAGGATGACCCAAATGACAATGTAATTCGAATAGGGTAACAACTCCATAACAAGCGACAAACTTTGGCACCTTTGTTTCAAGGATGTAAAGACCCTCATACTCACGTCCTTGACCAATAATTTGCTTCGTTGAAATATCCTAAATCAAACAATTATCAAGAAAGAATGAGATAATGCAATTAAGTGTACAAGTGAGTTTACTCGCATAAATTAAATTATAAGAGAATTGTGGTAAACTCATAGTAGAGGTCAAAATGATTAGAGGAGTCGGATGAATTGTCCCTGACCTAAGGACACAAGATGTTGACCCATCTGCAAGGGTAACAGTAGAGGTAGAAGGGTGTAATTGAAATGTAGTAAAGAAATAAGAATTACCTATCATGTGGTTGATGGCTCCAGAGTCAATGATCCATGTGGAGGAAGAGGAAATAAAACATGTGTTGGTTTTACCTGACTCGACGAGTGTAGTGATAGAAGTAGATGCAAACTGAAGTGATTTATGACAATGAACATACTGAAATCTTAGATTTTTATTGTGTACGTAGCTTCCTACAATTATGGCTTACATGTCCTGCATTATGGAAATAATGACACATAACTCCTCTTGGGGGTTTCGTGTTAGTCATAGAAGTAGATAAAGCCTTTGAAAATCCGAAAATTACTAGACAAATAGGATCTTGCAAGGAAAATGACACATTTCAACGAAAAATGCGGCATTGGAATAGAACTTATTTTATAATCCACAAAACACCTATGGACCTCAAAGAAATCAAGGAAGGCAGCAAAAAACTAAGAAAAAATTTTATCGATTAGAAAGTGTTTGTAAAACAACATTGCGAGATCGGAATGTCAAAGTGGAATTAAGCGAATGAGCTTGTATGATTGTGACAACACCATAGGTGAAATCACGATGGAGTACGGAGAGTCACGCCGCAGCGCCCGTCATGAGCCACCGACATGCTGGTGCATGGTGGTTGCTATCGGAGAAAGAAGTCGCACGTGGAGGCGTGTGGATTGCTTGCTACTGCCAGGGTTCCTTCCATGGGGTAGATCAAGAGACGACACAGAGATGGTGAAGTCGTGCGTGAAGTTGAGGTGGTCATCAAAAAGTTCGCAAGAATTTCCCGGCGGCGGGAGGCGTGCAGTAGTGGTGGAAGGTTTCGAAGCTTTTTATGACAAAGGTGGGGTGGCCAAAAGGGACTCAACCATTAGATGGATTACTGGAAAGGAAAACACTACGAAAGCCTACTTTGAATCTTCCATGGTTCTAATACCATGTAGAAAGCAAGACAAAAGAATTTGAGGAATGAATTCCTTGTATTTTTCATTGATCCATTGTGAATATATATATATATATATATATATATACAAAAGTCAGTCTAACCTTCCTAATAGATTACAACTCTATAAGACAAGCTTCCTAATAGATTACAACTCTATATGTAAAGTAGATATATGCTATATCACTTTGAAAACTACAACTTATATTTTGAACTAAGTGCCTAGTATGTCTATTCCTAAGACTCCATATGAGCTATAGTCACAGAAGAAGCACAGTCTTCGCCACTTCCACGTTTGGGGCTGTAAGGTGGAAGTGAGACCGTACAACCCACAATCCAAGAAACTTGATCAAAAAACCATTAGTGGGTACTTTATTGGTTATTGTGTGGGATCAAGAGGTTCTAGGTTTAATGCTCGTCACACACTACCAGAGTGATTAAGTCAGATCGAGTTATCTATTTTGAGGATGATATTGGTACAAGCCAAGGGGCAAGAGAAATTATGTTCAAAGAACACCTAGTTTTGTATTCCCGTGCCTATTTCTTCCGCTCCGATCTCTAGCCCTATTATTGACTAGCATTTAATAGCCACTCCCGATAATGAACCAATTAAGGATGTAGATCTAGTAACCCTAAAAGTAGACCTAGTATCCCTAGATGTAGTCATGGATATACCCTTGAGGAGGTCAGAGAGGGTGCGCCGGCCCGCAATTTCATATGACTACATTATCTACTTGTAGGAGCATTAGTATGATGTGGGTGATGTATTAGATCCGACTACCTACAAAGAAGCCATTGCTAGTCCTCAATCCAACTTCTAGATTGATGCAATGAAAGATGAGATGACTTCCATGTCATAGAATAAAGTATGAAGCTTGGTAGATTTTCCAGATGGTTGTAGACCCATTGGGTGCAAATGGGTGTTCAAGACCAAGCGCGATGTCAAGGAATAGGTAGAGAGATATAAAGCAAGATTAGTGGCCAAGAGTTACAATCAACGAGTATGCATTAATTTCAAGGAAACCTTCTCTCCCGTATCCACTAAAGACTCTCTATGCATTATTATGACTATAGTGGCTCATTTTGACTTGGAGTTGCATCAGATTGATGTAAGGACAACTTTCTTGAATGAAGACTTAGTTGAGGATGTTTACATGTCTCAACCTACCAATTTTGAGGAGGTTGGTAAGGAAAACATGGTTTGTAAGCTCCAAAAATCCATTTATGGTTTAAAGCAGGCTTCTAGGCAGTGGTATCTCAAGTTTGATGAAGTTGTCACCGCCAATGGTTTTAAGGAGAACATCGTCGATCAATGTATATATATGAAGGTCAGTGGGAGAAAATACTTATTCTTGGTTTTATATGTTGATGATATTTTGCTCACGACCAATGATACTGATATGTTGGTTAAGACAAAATAGTTATTGTTTAGCCATTTTGATATGAAGATCTTGGGGAAGCATCTTATGTCTTGGGCATGCAGATACTTTGCAATAGACCTAGTGACATTTCAAGATTGTTTCAACAAACGTATATTGAACGCATTCTGAAAAGGTTCAATAAGCAATCATGTTCTTCTGGTAGGGCACCAATTGTAAAGGGTGATAGATTTTCCAAAGGTCAATGTCCTCATAATGAAATTGAGAGAGATAAGATGAAAGCAATTCCTTATTCTTCAGTTATTGGCAGCCTGATGTATGCTCAAGTATGTACACACCTTGATATTGCTTATGTTGTCGGCGTGTTGAGTAGGTATTTGAGTGATCTTAGTCAAAGCCACTAGAAAGTGGCTAAGAAAATTTTTAGGTATCTTCAGGGTACCAAGGATCTCATGTTAACATATTAGCGTACCGACACTCTTAAGGTGGTTGGTTTCAATGATTCTGATTATGCAAACTGTGTGGATGATAAAAAGTCCACTTATGGTTATATACTTATGATGGCTAAAGGAGTTGTTTCATGGAAAAGTGTCAGTAGATGCCTGACTTTTCTATTATGGAGCGGTGTATGTAATGTTGTAGGCCTACTTGTAAATGCGATATGGTTGGCGTGCAGACGTTTGATTTAAGTCGTTCACTTCATTTCTGAACCCGCAGAAATTGTTTTGTGATAATTCTACAACTGTATCTTTCTCTAGGAACACTAGGAGCACTTCTCGCTCCAAGCACATTGATGTGAAATTCTACTTTGTTAAAGAGAAAGTTGTAGAGTCCCTCATTTCAAACACACGCCTATGACTAACATGTTGGCAGACCTACTAACCAAAAGCTTACCTATTTGTATGTTTCAACAACACATCACCCGCATGGGATTGTTAGGAGCCTAAAATCTTTGTTTTTGTGGGACTTTTGTCTTTTCATGTATTATTTTAGGAAAGTTCATGTTCTTTTGTTATTACATACACATTTTGACGTTTGTCACTGTCTTATGATTTTGTGCCATTTTGACCAAATGAATGACAAAATTATTTTTCTTTCTATTAAATCAATACTGTAAAACCTACGTAAATTTGAACTTTTTTTTTCTGAAAAATGGCAAAACGGTAAATTGTCACTATGGTACAGGTTGCAAACCTTAAATTTTCTAAATTTCAAATGATGAAACGGACCTCATCGTTGGATTTGTCATCGCAAAATTTAGATACCCAAGCGAATTTCGTCATATTCCTTGATAGTCATATTCTTCACATTTTTCGAAGTGATGGGTGTTCGGTGAACCCCAAAAACAAGATTTTTAAGAAAATTTTGAAAGTTAGAAAATAATTTAAATAAAATTCATATAAAATAAATTGAACTTAAACTGTGATGAAATTAATCGTTTTAGGGCAAAAATGAACCTGAACAAGTCGTGGACACGTGGCGCGACGTGAGCCAAGTCTTTAAAGTTAAGGATAGGGTTAAAAAAAAATCAGGTTTTGGGCAGAAAATATCTCTCATTTTTCTGGTTTGATCGTGGGAGAGAAAGAGGGAAAGAATGAGAGAAATCCAAGTCTTCTTTTGGCAATACTCTGAGTTTTGTTTATCGGAATTCGTCGAGTAAAGAATTAAAATTCATCTCCTCAACGAGAATACTACATACGATACTATAATACCAAAATTATCATTAATAGTTTATATGCGTGTTTAGGGTATAATAAAAGTAAATGTATATTTTTTAGAATAAATAATGCTAAAATAAAATAAGTAAAACCCCGATTAATCTAAGGTTAAGTGATTAAGTAATTTACCAATCTAGGATAAAGTGTGGGTGAAATATTATATGCTAAGTAGGAATATGGAATAAGTTGATTGCAAATAGTAGAAAGGAAGGACAGTGCTTAAAAAAAAATGGAAAATTGGACTCAAAAATGGATAAGACCAAACATGGTCTTAAACATATCCCATTTTGGCTAAATTAGAGCATTTGCATTAGAGAGAAAGAAAGAGAAGAAAGAAGAGAGAAGATAAAGAAAGAAAAGAGAAAGGAAGAAAGGAAGGAGAGAAGAAAAAGTTTTTAAGGTATAGATACTAGTTAAGGAATTGTATGAAATATGTGTATGGATTTGTATGGAATTCATGTGAGGTTAGGAATTTTCCAAGCTGCTTTCTGCGTCTATATATGAGTTAGGAAAACCTAACTTACAAATGTGTTTAGTTTGATTATGATTATAAATTTAGGAAAAATTTGTATAGAGTAAGTATTTGGATTTTTAGGGAGATGCTATCAGTTTTTAAACCCATGTTTTGTTTTTTGGCCTGTTGTAAATCATATTGAATTGAGTTTATTAAAAAAGTGCAGGGTAAACTAGACTTCTAGGAAAACAAATCTCCTTGAAATGAGTGTATGCAAATTTGAACCTTGATTACACCCAAAAATTAGTCAAAATTTAGTTCTTGAGTAGTTAGTTCTGTTTTAACATTAGAGTAGTCTTGATTGTTTTGGTGCTGCTGGTCATCACTCATCCCAGTGGTGATTCAAATTACGAATAAAAATGGACTTCTAGAACAAAATCTCATGAAATAGGTGTCTTTTAAATTTAGACCCCATTAGACCCAAAAAATTTCTAAAGGCTCTGTTTGTAAATGAGTTATTAGTATCTGGAGAAGCCGAAATGTAAAAAGATAAGAGTAAATGATCGTAAATATCGCATATGATTACCGGATAACAATAGTTATTCGAGGATATGAGATATGCACTAAAAATTAAATAAAATGGATTGTCTGCTTAGAACATGGTAGATTGATATATGGGCATGCCTATTAAAGATAAAAGTCTGCAGCATACTAATCAGTTGGCCCCGTTTGGGTCATTACACGTCTTCGGGCCCTTATAGAGGTCATTGTCTGGTATAATGATAACAGTGTCTTCGGGCCCTTATAATCCTAAGGTATATGCAGGCATGAAAACGTAAAGCCGTGACGAGAATATACAGTGACATTAATATAATAAATGATATGATATGAGCATCATATTTCTTATGTAGTGATAATTATACTAATGTGAATAAAAATAGTGTAGCAAATGATCACGAAATGTATATGAGCAATGATAAATGAAACATGATATGATACGTAAGTATGAGATATGTATAAGCATGTAAATGATATATGAAATATGTATATACATGTGTCTAAGTGTGATGATTCTTATTAAATTGTATTAGTATTATTTCCACTAAAGTTATAAACTAGCGATATTTAAATCCGTGTGAATTCTGAAGGCCGACTGGACAATCCATCGGCATGAGAGTCAACACATACTAAGAGTGCTTGAAGGCCTCATAGTCTTATTTTGTATGTCACGTTTGTTTTTTTTTGTTTTTTGTAAGCAATGTAAAGTTTGTATATGTTGAACACTTCCATTTATGGGGTTTTGAATATATTTTATAATCCTTTCTGAATATATTTCCAAGGTTAAATGTTTACTTGATATATGAATAAACAAGTTTATAGTAAACGAAAAAAAATGCTATCTTAGTGTTACAGTTTAAGTAGTAACTGAGTGTTACATGTATAAAAAATGAGGAATTTCACCGAATATCCAAATGAGGAGATTTGGGGAAATAAAAGGTTTTGGGCTTAGGAAGTGTTCTTGAGGCTTCCTACCATTTCTACTACTCTCCAAGAGGTAGGGTTTCTTCCTACTTTGGTTTTACTTCTACCTTTTGAGCTGATTTAAGGGAGTTGTTTAAGGGGCTGTTTTATGGTTGTTTGGGGCTGTTTATGGCCTATTTAAAGGGTTGTTTGGGGACAGTTTTAAGGTTTGTTTAAGAGGCTGTTTGGGGTTGTTTATGGGGTTGTTTATGGCTTGTTTAAGGGGCTGTTTGGGGCCAGTTTTAAGGTTTATTTAAGGGGCTATTTGGGAGCTATTTTAAGGGGCTGTTTGGGGCCAATTTTAAGGGTTGTTTAGGAGCTATTTAAGGGGTTGTTTTATGGCTATTTGGGGCTGTTGATGGCATGTTTAAGGGGCTGGTTTTATGGTATGTTCAAGGGGTTGTTTGGGACGGTTTTATGGCCTGTTTAAGGGGCTATTTAGGACTATTTTATAGCTCATTTAGGGGCTATAATGTGGGTTGTTTTATGGGCATATTATATGTTACATTTGGCCTAAAGGATTAAGGGTGTTAGTGCTTGTTTATGTAATGACATGCTTGATTGTTGTTGTTAGATAAAATGTTGATATATGTGTAATAATATATTGACATTGGGATGAGTGTTCATTTAGAGATTATATGCATATGATATGATTGTCCATGATACATGATGAAATGCGTGATTTAAGTTGTCCATGTGACATTCATTGCATATGTGACATGACATAAACATGCAATTGTACATTACAGTGCATATGGACTGGGACATCGCATTCCATGGATGTGAGTGCATGGTTGGAATCAAACACCACATTTGGTGATTGATAAGTGGCTCAATACCATTGGACCAAGTACAATAGAATTGCTCGGTCGCATGACATGGAAAACTTGTGTCGGGTATAGCAAGAAGGGCTAAATACTCCCTCGGGTGAGAGACCCGGTTACTAGTTCATACACTCCGACGGTGAAAATCTAAAAAGTATAGATAAGCTTGCGGAGCTAGTGATGTGATTCCAAAATCCGCTACCCAGAAAGACACATGATTTTGTTTATGAAATGATCATTTGAGGTGTAACATCCAACAAGTTTTGGTTTATAAACACATGACTTTTATTTCAAAGTGATCATTGGATGTAATTCATCAATGATGAATTTTATTACACATTGGCATTACATTGTGTGGTGGGAGTAGGTGTAGACTCGGGGTATGATGCATGAGTGAGTTTCATCTCATTTCATAGCATGGCATGTAGAATTCCAACCTATAATTTGCATATTCTTACTTGAAATGTTGATGTGAATATGAATTATCGAATGCAAACATTACATGTGCACTTAAGTGAAGTAGCCTCTGTAGGAATTACTCTACTGGGCGTGACTCACATATGCGGAGCTGTTCGAGGTCTTGGGATATCGCCGATTGTGGCTCTCATTCGAGGCCGGAAGGGTGAAAAAAGTCGACTTGTGTCTTTTATAACTCCTTTGTAAGAATTTTGGAGAAAACTAGTTTAGACATGTAATTTTATGTAAGAGAGTTGTAATTGAAATCATATGGACTGTTTTTAAAATACCCTTGCATGTTTTGTATGAATATAGATAAATGAACCTAGTGTGGTCAATTTTTACTTAAAAATAGACCCGATGCGGTCATTGTATTATATAAAGCTTTGGATAGGTCATGTTATTGTATATTGTACATATTAGGTTTTAGATAGAGCTCCCCGTACAAAGGAGACTCTGTCCAATTTTATTAAATTATGGATCCCAGTAAATGGGACACAACGGTGTGGTATCGAGTTACACGATATCCACAGACATTTCGCGGGTTGATAGGTGATCAACAGACCCCCGAATTTTGGAGTGTCACAAATACTTTTGTCATTGTAATGCTTCTAGATTAGTAGCGTCTAATTATGTACGATTTATGCATCATCTCGGTGTATTAATTGTACACAATTGGTTATGGCTATGTAAGTCTCTTATGGAAGCATTTGAGTTATGATTTTGATTAGTAGCGCCTGATTATGTACAATTTATATATCCTCTTGGTATGTTAATTGTATATGATTGGTTATGGCTATGTAAATTTATTGAGAAAGCATTTAAGTTATGATTATGTCGTTCAAGTGAGAGAATGTTAGATTAATTTATTAATTATAGACTAACCATAATCGTATTACAATTTTAATAGTGCAATTGTGCATGTTAGTTATGGGCGATTTATGAGATGATTTAATATTAACTAGTTATGAGCTCATAGTTCTATCTTCTACTTTGCTTTGATAAGCTCATTTGACTAAAATCCAATTGTTCCCTTGTGCTCTCTTTCTATATAAGTAAATAGAGCTCTATAATTTCTTAAGGGTTTGGTAGAACACGTTTTAGGGAGAAGGAAATAGTCATCTTCAACCCTAACTTTTATTTGATCTCATCATTTGCAGATTTTGGAGACAAATAGCAACCGATAATTCCATGTGCTTCACATGTATATTTTCTACACAATACGAATTGATATGCTTCTTTATTCAATAAAGTTATTATTTTGTAATGCATTTGTTGGGTCTTTTTATTATTGAATAGTTGTTTTTGGGCTCAATAAATACTTTTGATTTTATAAAATAATCTAGCACTTCCAAGTCACAAGTTCTTTGATTCCTTAAGAATCTCGTCTCTCCTAATGGGTTGATTGAAAGAAAACTTGTGTATATGACTTAGGGATCATAACCTATTTATAGGAGTCATGCCCTGATATGAAGAGTCATGATATATTACCAGATTCATGATACATCCCCGTCACAAGGAGTCATGACTTTTCATTTCTTATTTATAATTTAGTCCATCATAATATCATAAATAAGATATCTAGTTTCTACACAATACAAAACCATATTAAATGTAATGTTTTTAACTCCATCAACTTATATTAATCCCTATAAAAAAAAAGAATTGGAGTTAACCTTAGATTAGCCAATAATACATACTTAGTAATGTATGTATGCTCAAAATTTCCAACAGATATAGCGATCAATTAGCATTTTATTTAGGTAAAGGATTCGTATTTAAAAACTTCGTTAAATGCACGAATGGAGTTTCTGGCAGATTAGATAATGATTTTATTTTGAAATACCAGCAAAAATTTTAATACGCGAGATCTTCCCAAAAAGATAAAATCGCGTTAATTATGTAAAACTCGTTTTCATATAAAAACAAACTTTTTATAACCGAACCCTTAGGTAAAAACCTTTTGTAACGAGATTTCTAAGCTTGATCCTAATGCTCGTATTGCATAATCCAGAAGAGGAACAATCATTAATGGGTCGAAACCAGAGTATGAAAGTTTTGTTGCTGCAATACAAGGATGGCCAGTGCAACCATTACTTGCAGATTTTGAGAATCTGCTTGTAGGTCAAGAGGCTTTGACAAATCCCAATATAAGTGAAATTTCAATTTCAGTTAAACGAAAATATAAAATAATAATAATAATAAAAGAAAACACTTGAAACAACAAGCAGTGTTTAAGCAAACTTTGAGTACAAAACAAATAACTGGTTGGTTTTTTTAAGTCTAACACAGAGGATACTCATACAATAATAACATATTTTTTAAGATAAAATTGCTAGGAAATAATAATTTTTAAAAAGTATACACATATAATCTCGCTGGTACCATATATAAAGGTTCGAAATGAGATTTTTCTCATATATCATTAGATATCTATAAACATGTTTAATATTATTTCGTGATACTAAAATTATTCTTCAAAATTAATTCAAACTTTTCATCTTTTTTTTTCCCACTCTCTGAAACTTTGGCTTCGTCCTTTATAATTATACTGCACCAGTATTATTAACAAGCAATAGGAATAATTTAACATCGTTTGGTTTGAAATCAGCCCCATTCGTTGTTTTAACTCGTATATGGGTTTTTCTTCCAGATGAGTGGTTTAACTCACGTAATTTAATTTTGTTTTTACTTGAATTTGTTACAGCGTGTTTTATCGTCGATTTGTTGTAACATGTTTTGTTATCGACTTATTACAATAAGTAATTATATTATCGATAATTAACTTTTTCGTGAATTTTCATATTAATAGCTTAGATGATAAAACCGGATGTAAGAAAATCATTAGAAATCTTATTCATATATTCTTAGTGATACGGAAAAAAAAAAATTTTTTTTTTTTAGCTGTTGGAGTCGGTTTAGTGAACTTCTAGCAGGATAAATTTAGTTGGGCTCGGACCCAGACCATGAGCCGACATGGCCGAGGGTACCTAAATAAATGTAGTGCGGTTGGGGTTTGTGTAGTGAGTGCTCTCCTCTTCTCCTCTCATGTAGCCGATATACTAGCTCTCTCTCTCCATTCAGTTTTGTCTGTTCGATTCGGATTAGTTTCTATTTCGGTTTGGTCGTGGATTCAGGAGTTAGGGTTAAGGTGATTCATGGGATAAGTCAGCTGTTCGATGTGGGTGGGACCGCAATCTCTCTAAAAATCTGAAATCAGTATGTGTGCATCATGTATAACAACATTGTCTCTGAAATAAGTGAATGGTTCCTTACTCTGAGTCCTTACGAGATTCTGGAGAAGAGGACGACTCTTCCTGTTTGGCACCAAAAGGAGGAGTTTTTGCAGGTTCTTAAGGCCAACCAATCCCTAATCTTGGTTGGTGAAACTGGTAGTGGGAAAACAACTCAGGTCAGTTTTATAGACTTCGTAGATTTTTACTTGTTTGATTAGCTAGAATAAGGAAATTAGCATAAACTTTCTTCGTACCGTTAGTTTGTGCTTATGTGGAACATTGGGGGATTTAATTTTATACACTTTTTTTAGTCTTTTTTGGATACAGAAAATGAATATTGTGATGTAATGGTGGGTTCAAGTATTCGATTATGTAAGGTAGGTAGGACTTATATGCGTTTAAGGCAGAGCATGAGTGACTTTTGAAGCCTTCAAGTTGGAGAGTTTGATAGTTTTGTAGTTTAAAAATTCATTCAGGAGATAAAAATCTATTTACACATCGAACTGGGCTTTTTTTAGCCTGACAGTATGGGAAGTTTGATACATTTTCTAGGAGGTTATTCAAGGGATGGAAATTTTCTAGATGTTTAATACAGGTGAGGAACTCTAAAATGGATGACCTTTTGAAATCTCCTTGCAAAATAGACTGGTGCAGACTGTAGAGTAACGCTGTGAATTGGTGGATTTTGCTTGATATATTTCCAGTAAAATGATGGCCTTGATCGTGAGCTTGCGTGCAAGGTGGGTAGTCTCCCACACACTTACTTGGGCCTTCCTTTGGGGTACCATTTATATCAGTGGCATTTCTGGATGGGGTGGAAGAGCAGTTCCACAGAAGATTGTCTATGTGGAAGAGATGATACACTTCCAAATGAGGGAAACTTACCCTGATTTGAAGTACTTTGTCTAACTTGGCCATTTATTTTGAGGCTTTGTTGTACAAGTCAATGTCAAAAAAAAAATTTTAGGTAAATTGTACAAGTCAATGTCAATTAAATTAAGGCTAGGGCAAATTCAAAGGGATTTTCTCTAGGGGTATGAGACTTTTAAGAAAAAACCACATCTAGTGAGATGGGCAATTGTTTGCTTGGGTAAGAAGAAAGGGGGTTTAGTTATCAGGTGTTTTTCAACTCTTAATAAGACTTCTTTGCATAATGAATATGATGCTTTGTGAACTTGAGAAGGACCTTGCAGAATCAAGTGATTAGATGGAAATATGGGGAAGAAAGAGGGGGCGTGGTGCTCTAGAGATGAGAGAGGCTTATGGTATTAGGTGTGAGAAATGATAAGGAAGGATTGAGATTTTGTGATTTATGGGATCTCCTTCCTAGTAGGTAATGCGTAGAGGGTGAGATTTTGGAAGGATAAGTGGTGTTAGGATTTTCCTTTGTGTGTGTCCTTCCTATCCCTTTTTTGTGTATTAGTTAACTCAAGGAGGCATGGATCGAGGATATTTGGGACCCTTAGTTGAAGGGGCAAGGGGGGAGGATGGAATACTTGCTTCCTTAGACCCTTTAATGATTGAGCAATGGATATTGTGGAGAGCTTTTCGGTGTGGTTGCTTGGGAATAATCTGTGGTGGTGTAGAAGGCACAATCCTTTGAATCGAAAAAAAGAGTGACAAGCTTTCTGTCAAATCTCTCTATAATGCCTTCTTCTCTCCTTCACCCTCAAAAGAAATTAGAACTTCTGGGTGCACCTAAAATTATCTTTTCCTACCTTCTTATGCACACTTCTATCCACTTTTTTCCATTGTTAGGCCTATTTATTTGAGGTTCTTTGCATTTTCTTTAACTTCTTTTTTGGCTACAGATTCCTCAATTTGTTTTGGATGCTGTTGATATCGAGACTCCAGATAAACGCAAGAAGATGATGATTGCCTGCACCCAGCCCCGTAGAGTTGCAGCAATGTCTGTGTCTCGTCGTGTTGCTGAAGAAATGGATGTGACTATTGGAGAAGAAGTTGGTTATAGCATTCGGTTTGAGGACTGCAGTAGTGCAAGAACAGTTTTGAAGTAAGTTCATTTTCCTCAACAAAGTACCATATCTTTTATTTTTATGGGTTGATGCATTCACGATTTTTGTACTGCACTTTTTGGTGGATTTGGATTGATGACTAAATTTGTTCCTTTGTGAGTCAGGTACTTAACAGATGGTATGCTTTTAAGAGAAGCCATGACTGACCCATTGTTGGAGCGGTATAAAGTAATAATTCTTGATGAGGCTCATGAAAGAACTTTGGCAACAGATGTTTTATTTGGGCTTTTGAAGGAGGTTCTGAGAAATAGGTCTGACTTAAAAGTAGTTGTAATGAGTGCTACACTGGAGGCTGAAAAGTTCCAGGGTTATTTCAATGGTGCTCCTCTTATGAAAGTTCCTGGCAGGCTCCATCCTGTAGAAATTTTCTACACCCAGGAGCCTGAGAGAGACTACTTGGAAGCTGCAATTCGGACGGTTGTGCAGATACACATGTGTGAAGTCCCTGGTGACATACTTGTTTTCCTTACTGGAGAAGAGGAGATTGAAGATGCTTGCAGAAAAATATCAAAAGAAATTGCAAATTTGGGGGATCAGGTGGGGCCTGTAAAGCAGTCCCTCTGTACTCAACACTTCCTCCCGCCATGCAGCAGAAGATATTTGAACCTGCTCCACCACCACTGATTGAGGGTGGTCCTGCAGGAAGGAAAATTGTTGTCTCAACCAACATTGCAGAAACTTCATTGACAATAGATGGTATAGTGTATGTTATTGATCCTGGGTTTGCTAAACAAAAAGTTTACAACCCACGAGTGCGTGTCGAATCTTTGTTAGTATCTCCAATATCTAAGGCAAGTGCGCACCAGAGATCTGGACGTGCTGGTAGAACTCAACCAGGGAAATGTTTCAGGCTCTATACAGAGAAGAGTTTTAATAATGATCTTCAGCCGCAGACCTACCCAGAGATACTGCGATCAAACCTTGCAAATACAGTCCTTACCTTGAAAAAACTTGGAATTGATGATCTTGTCCATTTTGATTTTATGGACCCTCCTGCCCCTGAGACATTGATGCGAGCATTGGAGGTTTTAAATTACTTGGGAGCTTTGGATGATGAAGGAAACTTGACCAAGTTGGGTGAAATAATGAGTGAATTTCCTTTGGATCCTCAGATGTCCAAGATGCTTGTCGTCAGTCCTGAATTCAACTGTTCCAACGAAATTCTGTCTATTTCAGCTATGCTGTCAGGTACAATTGCTTATTTTCTTGCTGTAGCCTTTGTGTCTGTCATGAGTCCTGTCTTAATTTTAGATGAAAGTAATATGTTGTTGGGCTGCCAATGTGTGTCCATCACGGATGGATGCTTGCCCATCAATCCTGCCATGTGCATGGACTTGTTTCTGTGCATATGATAACAGATCTTTGACCGCATACACGTGTACAGAAGTACATCTGAATGTAGTCTGGAGATGTGTTTGTTTGCAATTAGAGTGTCATCAGCAACTGTCTTGTCTGGGTTCCATGCCCCCGGTTGGCATGCACCATAGGATTTCTAAGTAAGTGCTGATGCAGATAGTTGCAGTTTCTCAGTATTCTCTCATGAAGCAAATGTGGTCTCGTCTCGCCTCTATGCATCTGCTGACCTACCGTGGGCCTCCTCTGTGATAACCAATTTCTTTCTTTAGTACCCAATTGCTTTGTCCGGCCTAGGGAGGCTCAAAAAGCTGCGGATGAAGCGAAAGCTCGGTTTGGGCACATCGATGGGGATCACCTCACACTCTTGAATGTGTACCACGCATATAAGCAAAACAGTAAGTACTGATTTTTTTTTTTATAAATTATTCCCTCTGGAAAAATCTTCCATTTCATTTATTGTGCAGTTTTTAGAACCTTGTTTTTTTATTTACTCAATTTTTGCAGATGAAGATCCATCTTGGTGTTATGAAAATTTTGTCAATCAGAGAGCACTGAAGGCTGCAGATAATGTGAGACAGCAGCTAGTACGCATCATGGCTAGATTCAACCTCAAATTATGCAGCACAGATTTCAACAGCCGGGACTACTACATCAACATAAGAAAGGCTATGCTAGCTGGATATTTTATGCAGGTAGCTCACCTGGAGCGCACTGGTCACTATTTGACAGTGAAAGACAACCAAGTATGTAGTATGATTTCTTTCTTTGGTTCATGTTTGGGTCACTATAACTTTGAACAAGAAATATGTTTAAAAATCCCCTCATTATTATGTTGTAGGTGGTACACTTGCATCCTTCAAATTGCCTTGATCACAAGCCAGAGTGGGTAATCTACAATGAATATGTTTTAACCAGCAGGAATTTTATTCGCACGGTTACAGATGTTCGTGGTGAATGGTTAGTATGTCTTTCCTTATACATTTTATTTTCATTTGTTTTTTTTGTTTTCCTTTCATCCCCTTTCTGTTTTGGATTTCCCCCTTTGGTTGTTTTTCCTTCTTAACTAGTATGTGATATACAAGAACTCTTTGAAAGCTTCACATTTAAAATTAATAATCGGTTAAAAAAGTTAAGAAATAAAAAACTTTTACTATAACCCACTCTGGGAGTTCATTGGGTTTTGGATTCAGGATTGCTGTCTGATTCGTTATGTTTAACTTATTAACATTTCTTTTGGATCACAGGCTTATTGATGTGGCACCACATTACTATGATCTTGCAAATTTCCCAAATTGTGAGGCAAAGCGTGTCCTAGAGAAGCTTTACAAGAAGCGGGAGAGAGAAAGGGAGGAGAGTAGGAACAAAAAATAACAGCTGTATTTGTATTTTATTGTCATTGTTTTCAGGGTAGAAAAAAGAAGTGCATGAAGAAAAACATTGAAACAAATGGTCGGGGAAAATGCTGGAACGAATATGCATGCGAAGTTAATGTACCAATGGGAGTAGGTTTTTCTTCGTTTCTATGGATTTGTGGAAGTAATTTTAGTAACTAATGTTTGGTACTGTATTAAGTGGCCTAAATGTTATTTGATTGTCCACTATGATATTTTCGGTTAGGTATTCTAACATTTGTGAAGATATATAAAAAAACAGAGCTGGATATGAATGCATCATATTTCTGCTTGCAAATAAAACATAGATTGTTTAGCTAGGGAGTATTAATCTTGAAGGTATACTCTCAACCTTTCAGAGACTGCCTAGCTTTGTCACATCATTGTTGAGATTGTCATTTAGGCCATTTTTGAATTCCAAAAAATACAGCGGAAGTAAATGTCAGCGGGATATGATGTACAAATGCCCTCAAGTATTTGTGTGTGCGTTACTTTATCCTTGAACCTTTTTTGGATCTCAAAATTACCCCGACCTTATTCCTGTGTAACTCAGCCATGCATCCATTATAAAAAAGTCACAAATAGATAAACGTCCATTAAAACTGCTGTTAAACATCTTAGAACCGAAAAGAGTTCAAAGATAAAATGAGGCATAAACGCAAAACTTCGGAATATTTGTGCACCTTATCTCATAGTCAAGGTATGTCAAATATCTTTTATCTTACAACATGAGAAGATTCTATCCAACTGCCTGCTCTCTGCTTTCTTCTAGAGCATTCTTTCTTCTTCTTCAACTTAAATACATTACTAACCCATATTCCCTTTTCACCATGAATCTTCAAAAGCGTGGAGGACACAACAGGATGATCTTCTTCCAGTCTGCAAATTCCATCAGCAGCAAAAGTAGTCACTTCCAAATTCGAGTGCAAACCACAGCCTCCGAGCAATGCTCCCCACACAACCACGTCCGGTTCAACTGGCATTGCTTTGATCAATTCCTCTGCTTTCTGTAGCTGCCCAGCTCTCCCGAATAGATCTACCATGCATGCATAATGTTCCACACCTGCTCGTATTCCAAACTCCGTCGCCATCGCCTTAAACTCCCTTTCTCCTTGTTCAACCAGTCCTGCATGAGCACACCCAGATAGAACATTAACAAAAGTAACATGATCAGGCCAAATCCCAACCCTTTTCATCCTCTCAAACTCCTCCAATGCTCGCGTTCCCAGCCCGTGCCTTGCGTATCCCCCGATTAAAGAATTCCATGACACCAAATTCTTCTTGGGCATAGACTGGAAAATGCAAAATGCTGCCTCAATGTCTCCACATTTGGCATACATATCAACAAGGGAAGTTGACAAGATCACATCATTTGGTATACCAGACTTCAAAATGTTCAAGTGAACTTGCTGACCTAAAATAAGAGAAGAGCAGCCTGCACAAGCTTCTAACACACTGGAAAATGTAAAATGGTTTGGCTGTGTCCCTGATTTTAGCATCAAGAGAAACAGCCTCAAAGCATCCATATTCTTCCCATTCCGCGCATACCCGCTGATCATGACCGTCCATGAAACAACATTCCGTTCAGTCATTCTATCAAACACCGATCTAGCTGCACTGATCTTCCCATCACCAATGTACCCTTTAACCAGAGTAGTCCAAGAAACAACATTCTTCTCCGGCATTAACCCTGAAAACTCTCTGAGCTTCATCTGTGTCCCCCAGATCCATATACCCCAAAACCAGTGCGTTCCATGAAGTAACATCCTTCCTTGAGATCTCATCAAATACCTTACCTAAAGCTACTCGATCTCCAACGTTCACGTAACCTCTCATCAGCGCTGACCCAACAACCACACTAGAATTGAGCGCTAAAGAAATAGCAGAGGCATGAACTTGTGGGATCAAAACATTGAACACCGTATCCAGAAGGGCACTAATCAGTATTGATAAGGTGAATTCATTGGGTTTTAGACCAGTCCTTCTCATTTCCAGGAAACAGAAGTAAACCCCTTCTGGGTTTTTTATCTTTTTCAACCCTGATACTGCTGTGTTCCATGAAACTATGTCTCGTTCAGGCATTTCATCGAATAGGTTCTGGGCATTTTGCGGTTCATCGTTTTGAATGTATGCAGATATCATTTTATTCCATAAGACGGTATTTCGTGATGTGGGGCTTTGATCGAACAGTTTACGAGCATCGCTTAGATTACCTTTGCGAATGTAGCCGTTAATGAGGTGATTCAAATTCGCCGTTGAAAGAGTACAAACATGGCGTGAAATATATGGAACGACCTTGTCCAATGTGCGCATGGCGCGTTGAATAAGGCTAAATAACGCATCGGTGAGGAACAATAACCAGAAAATCAGCTCCACCAAATCGAAGCCTAGCGTATTGATCTACCCAAAAACAGTTGCCAAGCAGCTCAGTCCAAGAGTGTATGTCTTCTATGTGGAAAGCTTGTATGCCATTCAAAGCTTTAGTGCAAGTAAAGTTAATTGTTGACAATATTGATTTAATAGGGAAAAGTATATCATGGCTCACCATTTCAATTTTATTTAAAAACTTAGGAACAAAACAGAAGAGTGCAATGCCATATGTGTTAGGTATCTTTATGAAATATTTTTGAAAACAGGATACCTGATATTGGTTTCAAGTCTTTTGTTCCTAAATTTTTAAGTAAATTAAAATAAGGACCTCGTAACATAATTTTCCTAATTTAATAAGCTACATGACATTTTTAATGTGCTTAAGCCACTTATACTTGATTCAACAAATGAGAAAAAATATTAAAAAAGACCAACCTAGACATTAATATATTCATGTTTTCCTATTCAAGGTTTAAAACAAGTCTATTTGGTTACAAGTAACTTGTATAACCTTAAAAACTTTTTCCCTATCTAGACTCTAAAGCAGGGATGTCATAAATATCACCCATACAGATACTTTTTTTTTTCTTGTGCTGGATAAGATTATTGGTCTAGATAGACAAACGCTCTTCAACGATAAAATAAACCCCCTCCTTAGGATAAGGTTGACTCTTATATAATTTATACTTATATAATTTATAGCGATCCATACTCAATCATGTAAATATTATCAATTATAAGTATAAATGAACTCTTATAATTTTAAAACGTGACTATATAATTAAGAGGAGTTATTAATTATATAGCCTCTTAATTTTTTTTTCTCTTATTCGATGTTAGGATTGCCTGAACGGCTAAATAGTTATCCCATTGGGTGTCTCCTATCTTTCTCAAATCAGTATCCACATCTTATAATAGTTTTTATCCTTATGACCCAAAATATTTATAAAGCCTAATAATTTTCCTTATCCTACAAGAAAAATATAATATTATAGTAGTATATCAATTTAGAAAATATTCTATGCAATATTCTAAAAAATAATTTATACTAATTAACAATCTGGGGCACTTGTCAACATTTTCCTAATTCTCATTCCTCTCGTAAGGATTATTAAAGCAAAATTTGGGGGAGAAATAATCAACAATGTGGTTTGCCAAAACCCTACAAATTGAGAAACTCTATTAACAATTCGGTCTTCATTCTAGTATGTAGATAGTTAAGTCAAACTGAGTGAATTTTTTGTCTTTCTAATTTACTGTTTTTTTTTTGTTCATTTAGGTATTGTGACTTTCCCAACTAGCATATCATGCTTGTGTTTTTTTCCAATAAATGATAAAAGAGTCACTTTCACAAGAAAATAATTTTGAAAATGATAACTAGCCTGAAATATGAAATCAAGTGATTTGATGGAAATAATAACTTCAATATGCGATAGAGTATTGTTTTTGCTAGATTTTGGTCCAGAACCTACAAAAGCAAGGGAATTAGTGAATGCATGTGCTAGAAAATTATAGTATTTCCAAACTTAAATGATATTGAATCTAACTTCTTCCTCGTCAAAACGCCCTACTTCCTTCGACAGCTTCCTCGTGGTGCCCAGCTCAAAAATGCTTCAAAATCAAACGCATTGGAAAGTTGAGAGAAAATTGTACGAACAAGCTGAGTTAGTGAATTTCATCTAATCTAACTCGAAAATGAAATTATTAAAGATAAAAGCTTTGAAATCAAATACTGGGAAATAAAATAAGCCGTAAACTGAAATATTGTCGTACTTAACCAAGAGAAACTAAGAGAAAATGTTGAAATGCTCTATCGAGTGTTGGTTGATTATTGATTTGTCAAGTTTTGCTCTGAAGTCGAGTCTTCCTTTTATAGGCATTATGAATAACTGCTCCAACCCACCTTCTCCAATAATTGGTCACGTATCCACTATAATCTTGTTCTCCAAGTCATTTATCCACTAACAACCTATTCTCCAAGTCTTTTATCCACTAACAACTTGTTCTTCAAGTCATTTATCTACTAATAATAACTGCTCATGTTCTACCATGTCATGACTTAGGTTTGGAGAAAAAGTCTTCTCCACTTGCTTTTGAGACAAAGTCTCACCATTTTGAGCTAGCCACTTTGACAAATTAAAAAATTCCAAAAATGTCATTGGACCCTTTCATAGGCATCAATCATATATTTGGGCTTTCGATCGAAGCCACTCACACTCCCGATCCCAAATCCGACCCGACTGGGCTGATCCAACAAGTCCTGTGGCGCGATACTATCTAGCGCTATATATTGGGACTCTCATTGACCTGTTTCTTTCTCGTGTTCGCATCAGACTTCCATTACAAGACAAACAATTTCAAGAATAACAAAACTATTTGTACATGTACAGTTAACTACTACTGAGTGGCGCCCATCACAATCTATACACATATACAAAGTCCCATTTAATTATACATGTACCATTTTCTATTACAAAACATCGAGATCATGGAAGCAATACGATGAAAGACTCATCTCTCTCGAGTCGGCTCATGGTCGACATGTGGAATGTCCTCGTCCTCTATCTCGTTTCTGCATCTACACGTGATCGGTTAACACCCGCAAGGTTTTTACGCTAGTGGGAACATAAGCTTACGGACAACCACCAATGGCTACCGGTCAACAAGCTTATACATATGCATATTATCTATCTATACATATTTATATAACTTTAATTACTTATCATCTCTACATTTCTATTGCATGTCAATCTTTTCGTTACATATTCTATGTCTTACTCTATCTCTTATCTATATATACTTTATCAGGCTCCTATTTCTATACTCCTCTTTGCATATTCCTATACTTGTCAGTGTATCTTTCACACTTGTCATATGTCTTTTCAATGTTCCTAATCTTTTCTGTGCTACATATCATGTCTCTAGTCTATGTCTTTTTTCATCTTCTGGGTTTCTTCGATTATTGCATTCTTCACTTCTTGGCTACTTGTACTATTGCATACTCTTCCTATTATAGGTGTTCATCTTGTACTTTTCATATCCCGTTATCCCGTACTATTCTATACTTCATATACATTTGCAATGCTCTATTCTATCTATCCTATACTTCAGGCTTTTGTATACTTTTATTACTTTTCTTGTGGTTCATATACTTATTTACATATCAATTTATACTCGTACTACTTTGTTCTGTAATTGTTCAGACTTTCATCGCACAGCATGCTTCTCATATCAGTCATATCTTCTATTCATATCATTTCCTTTTGGTTTCATGTCCGCAAATACCTTAGAAGCGGATATGGAAACTATGTGTACCGAAGGTACTATCAACGCACGGCGCGCTGATCTATGTCCGCGTATCATCCGAAGGTATCATCACCGCACGCAGACAAAGGACCTATGTCATATGCCATCGGTACTGAAGGTACTATCACCGCATTTGCGCGCTGATTTCTATCTATCGCGCGACTTTGCGCCACCGATCCAAACGATCTATATCATCACCCAAACGGCCAATTTCGCCTCGTTGAAGAAATGCAGCAACTATTTCCTGCGGTACTCACCATCTCACTGTTCATATGTAATCGCTACGAGATTTTCCGATATATTCCACGCTATTGAATAACTATTGTTATCGCAATTGTTGATGCATATATACCATATCATTACTTTACTCGTATTAGTTCTCATAACTCGTAGCTCACATTTCCTGCCTCTCATATATCTATATAATACATATTTTCATATCTTTTTCTATCATTTAGTTTTGTCTATCATATATTCCTAGCGTGTTCCATCTGCACTTTTTCGGTATGTCTATCTTATACTCATATCTTTACGTATTCTACTACTTGTTCTAGCATGTTCCTATCTATTCATTTAAGTATATCTATCATATAATCCTATCATACACGTTATATTCATATCATTTACTCTTATATGCATATGCGCTATCATTCGTGTACTTTAGACTATCATATCTTAGCGATACGTTTCTATCATATCTTATTATATTTTTATGACTTATACCTACTACATATCTTATGACATATTCCTATACCTTTCTATACTTGTACATTATGCAACCTATGTATTCTTATTCCTCTATGATTCTATTTTATGTAGAAATTGGAATCAATCCAATTGGATCATCCAAACTAAAGTTATGGCATTTTCATGCCAACTAGTCATTTTACCGATTTTTCTAGCGACAGTTTGTATTACTCATTTTTCCGGGGTCTTAACTTTATATTTTGACCCTATGTCCTTATAATAATTTAAAGCTAAGGTGCTAAGGGTTCTATTCCAACTGAATCACCTAATTGGAGGATCTGAATCAACACATCCAACAAACTCAGACTTTCTATGTTCAAATACTGAAACCATACAGAATTTGGTTTGGTACATGGTCCCACTGAGGCTTAATAACAGATCGTAAATTTGGCGATGCCTTCTTAAGTTTTGTTCTCCTTGAAGTCTATTTGATCAATAATTTGAATCACCCAAATCGGATAAGAGATGAGCAAGTTATGGCCAAAATACGAAAACTTATCAGAATATAAAACCAGAACAAGTTTGTACTGGTACAAGCTCGTTGTACTGGTACAACTTGGCCAAAATGGAGACGGATAGTTGCACTGGCAAGTCTGTCACCAGATAAAAGCCACTTTAATGCCTGCATCGTGTGTTTTCTTACATTTTTCCATACTTTGATCCCCAATCACTTATACTTCAAATGACACATCAAAACAATCTAAATTCACCTCGAATCTCTTTTTCACCAATTTCTCTTTCAATTTCATATATTTCTTCAAAATCCATCATGGATTTCTTCCAAAACCCTTCTAATATGGGTTATGAACCATACACAAAAACAAAACATAGAGGATTAGTTAGGGTTTGTTCTAAACCCTAACTCATTTACTATTAACCATGAATTATCCCAGGAGGATTCTATACTTCGTTTGTACTCTTTAAGGTTTTATTCAATCTTTACTTTCCATGATTATTGGTTTAGAATGAAAAACCCTAGCAAAAACCCTAGGTTTGGAGACAACTAATAACATATAATTGCATGGAAAACACTAAAGCCTAAAAAGCCCATGTAGTCTCAATACCTTAGCTTAATTCGCTTCTTCCTTCCTCTTCTTTCTTCTTCTTCTCTTTCTCTTCCTCTTCTTTCTCCCTTTTTTGGCCTTCACGCTTTCTTCCTCTTTGGAGAATTCAATTTGGTCTTAAATCTAACTTTTAGTTAAGGCCATAGCCAGCCAAGTCAAAAAACTCATTTTTGACTTAAGTTTTCATAATTCATTTTGATCCCCATTTCTCTCTTTTTTTTATCTCTATTCCATCTTTTCTTATATTTGCCTTTAATCCCATCTCTTATTAAATTTCTATTTTGGCATCCCATCTTTGGCTTTGCTACCTTTGGGTCCCCTCAAGTGGTAAATTACCACTTTACTCTTGGCTCGACCAATTCCGGTCTCTCGTTTTATTATTTCGAAAATTTCCATTTAAATTTTTATAATATACTTTCTAAATGTTCGAAAAACTGCTAGCAGACATTTCTGGGATGTTACGTAGTCAAGGCCTGCTTGGCCTGATATATCCATTGGTTTGACATCATTCCTTTTGGCCGAATAATTATTCAAATACCATTTAGGCTCAAAAATTCATTTTTAGAGTAAACAATCACCCCCTGCATATAATATGACCCATGGGCCATGTTTGTATGTATATAAGCCCCCAAATTCTTGGGCCTAAACCTTCAACCATGAGACCCCAAGTCCAATTTTCAGCTCATGATCTTGAATTCCAACGGCAATGGTGAGCCCGGTTGGAGCACATGAGAAAACAACGGTTAATTTCCAAAGAAAAGTTCATGTCGCTCTCAATTTCAAATATCTTACCCTCATTTTTCCTCCTTCGTCTACTTCATTTGGAGAGAATAACCAATCCCAAGGTTTTAAACATTTTACCAAAGCCAAAAACCCATTTATTCTGCCAAAGGAACCCATTTCCCTTTCTTCCTTTTTTTTTTTTTTTTTTCTTCTCTTCTTTGCTCTCCAGGATGTGACTGTACTTTGACTCTTGCAGCAACACTCTAACTTGAGATATTCGTAGCCATTTTCTTGGCTTTTAGAGATATAAGTCTCTTCTTTGCATACCTCTTTTGTTGTATCCTTTATGTTGTTGTACTCTATAGCCTACGATGATAACTCATTGTCCTGAGGCTGTTGTGATTCCTTTTCCAACCTTTTCTAGGTGGCTAAAAGCCGACCATGGCTTGGTGGAATAAGAACTTGCTCTTGTGATACTTGATTTCTTGTGCTTGGATTGTTAATGGAAACTCCCCAACATTGCATAAGCTCACTGTTTGCCTTCTATTATATAGACTAAAACCTCTCAATTTAACACCTCTACAGGAGTCTTACAACTTTCCTATGACCATGTCAAATTGGACTGGAGTTTCTTTAAAATGAATTAAACTGATTTAAATGTTTTTGGAATTATAAATAGATTTAGTCTATGACACCGTAAGTGCACAGTCATACAAGTAGTAAAAATGGATGTGGGAGTCCGTATATCATTCCTACGTAGATTGATTTGGATTCTCAAAATCAACTACCCAAACTACTCAAAGATCCATACTATCTAAACCTCGATGATGAAGTTTTTCAACTAAAATTAAAGAATAATTAGTTTTGTGATAACATATACAACTAGGACATTAAAATAAGCTAATACATATATATAAACTAGAATTAATTTGACTCGAATCGTCAGAAACACACTAATAAGAAGTACCGTGAAATGTAACTAATTTCGTATAGATTATAACCCATTTAAACTTAACCCTAAATTTGGATCCGGATTTGTCAAAGATGCACAGATACGGGTAAGCTTGGATTTCTCCTTTTATTCACTTAATTATCCCTATTTCTCTCGAAGATAGGGGGCTTAATCACTACTTGTATTCAACATATTCTTTACAAGATTCGGGCATTTTTCTTTCTCAATACTTCATACTCATTTCTTGAGACTGCAGATTTCTTACTTCCCAACTCAGGGTTGTGCAAGATTTCTACAACTTGATTGATGACTCAGCCTTAAAATCTAATTAATATCTCCTTTCCCTTGATTAGATCACAATTAACATAGGGTCAAGAGTTTTCCAACAGATTAAGGTGAAATCTCTGATGATTTAAATTGATAAATAATCCCCTCCAACATCAATTATGAATGAACTGGGTACTTATCTAAGTGAACTCTCAGAGCTCAATAGTTCTTCAATAATGGTCCAACATACCCACAATTGGAATGTTCCTAACTCTCAGGAATCGCCATCTCTGTGTCACTCAAAGGGCCTCCTGAAAATCAGAGCATGATACAATCCTTGAACGGGTATTCGAAACTACTATTAGGAACAATTATATGAAAAAGACACATCAATCAAATAAATTCCACCTAAATCTTATACTTCCTTCCACTTTATGCAGAAAGACTCCAGAATCAATAATAAATTCAAACTAGTGAAGTCGCGCTTTTGAAAACCAGATTATTAATCGATAATGGAATCGCAAATTGCACTCCACGCAGCTTACAACCGAGAAGAGACTAATTCCAAATAGTCTAGATTTCATTTAAACTCAGGCAAGAAATTGTAAAGAAATTGAAAGCTTGTTTCAAATCTTCAACATTCTAACAGATCGCTAATTCAGATCCAAGAAAAGAAAAGAAAAGAAAATCTATTCTAAAAATTATACAATGAGTTTTCTTCTTCCCCCGTTCTGGGTTCCCAAAAAGAAAAACTTAACTTTACTAAAACTGTGTACACCTATTTATAACTTTTAGAAATTGGGCCTGATTCCAAGACTCCAAGTGGATTTCCTTAAAATCAATGGCCAAGCTCACTGTTTTAGGTTGCGACTTCAAAAGTTTGTCGCGACGTAAAGTTCTAGTCTGGTATGTTCAGTCTGTCGTGACCGTAGGAACTGGTTGCAACCTTCTTTCTCTTGTTCCTGCAATTGTTGAGCTGCGACTTGATGTTTTCGTCAGAAACTGTTTCTTCGCTTGCAAGTTGATTTATGGTCGCAACATACCCTTAGTCGCCGCCAGTGATATTTCTAGCGCGACCATTTTCTGCTCCCGTGAATCGATGTCATGACCCCAATTCAATGTCACACCTATTTTCCTCAAGGCGACGCTATCTCGCCTGTCTCGAGCCTTTAAGCTAGTCGACTCAAACCGCTGGTTGCTTGTTTTCTTGTCGCGACTTGAATTTAGGTCGCGACCAAGCATTTTCCGCTTCGTTGGCAATTTGTCGCTGACCAAAAGTATGTCGACAATCCTTCTTCACATCTAGTCGCAACCTCATTTATAAGTCTCAACAAATTTCTTTACTTTTCTATTTTTGGTCGCACCTCACTGCTCGCTTGTTTTGATATATGTCGCGACCTCGATTTGATGTCGCGACTTAGCTGTATTGTTTTCTACTACATTTTATGTCGCAACCTCATTTCTGTTGTCAGCCACTGATCCTTGGTCCCAACTCCCTTTCTCATGTTGCAACTTAAAATTGTTTTGTCTTTTCATCGCCTTATCGCAACGTGGAATTTAGGTCGCGACCTAATCATTTCCTTCCTGTCTGAAATTTATGTCGTGACCTTAAAAATATGTTGCGACTTCAATTATGCCCCTCCTGTCGCAACCTCACTTCTTGGTCACAACATTTTTAATTGTACAGCTCCTTCTTATTGCCACAACATAATTTCCAGGTCGCAACCTTAATTGAAGTCTCCAACTTATATTTTTGTCGCAACCTGGAATTGTCTAGGAGAGAAATTGCAAGTCCATTCAAATTTACTTTTGGTCACGCACTCAAAATCCAGTCGTGACAATATCTTCCTTGAAGTTCCTCCTGTCTTGGTCTCAGCAAGTTCTCTTATGTCGCAACAGTTTTTGTTTGCTTTGCCATCACTTTTGATCGCGACCTTGGTTCTCTGTCACGACCTGCTAAGCCCTTGATCTGTTTTCACTTTTGATTTTTGCTGGAATTTTCACTTCTGCTTTAAATTTCTACAAAATATAAATTTGGTAAATAGTACATATTTCTGTATAAAAATAGGCAATTATATTATAAGAAAAATCAAAAAAATGGACTAAAAATTCAATGAGTTTTTGATTCATCACTCACTCACAAGCATAACATTGCATTAGTGGATCGAGGTGGCACTAGGTCTAGCTTTGGATGTGATGAACTTGTGTGTACTGCTTGTGAATTCACTGAACACTTAGACACGTGCAATCACAGTCATGACATTGCATTAGTGGACCAAGGTAGCACTAGGCCTACCTTTGGAAGTGTGCATGTGTGTGGATGATGATACTGCGTCTATCAGGTACTACTCTGGAGAAATTGATGAAACAATGGCTAAAAAGCCTACTATTTATTTCTGAATATATATATATTGAACTATTGTGTGTTGGGAAAAACTTTTCGTGCTTAGGAACAATGGCTAAGAAGCCTACTTTGACTCAAAACTAGTATAGAAAGTGTATTATGTTGGAGGAGACTAAATATTTGAGAACAATAGTGGCTGAAAAGCCTACCTTGACTCTAAACATTAGGATAGAAACATGTGTTCTCTCTTCACCGTGGTGAACCCGAGAATGGTCTTTCAATCAGCTTCCTCTTCACCGTGGTGAGCAATAGACTTCGCCGAGGTGAACAACTTATTCGTTGTGGCAAACCCAAGACTGGTTTTTCATCCAGCTTCCTCTTCGCCACAGCGAGCAACAGCCTTTGCCGTGGCGAACCTCTTTGCTATGGTGAACAGTTTCTTTGTTATGGCAAACCCGAGATTGGTTTTTCATCCAGCCTTCCTTCTTCGTCATGCGAGCAAATACCACTGCGGGCAAACCTCTTCATCGTGGGCAAAACTTCAAGCCGCGGGCGAACCTCTTCGCCGCAGTGAACAACTTCTACGTTACGGCGAACCTAAGACTTCTCTTTCTTCTTAGCTTGATTTTTTCTATTTACCCTCAAGGAATAATATGTCACTTAGTGTAATGATGCAACAAGCCCAATTCTTTTAGAGAAATCTTGCATTTGAATGTATGCTACTATGTCGCCACTTCCTTTACTCCAATTCATCATAAGGGCTTATTTTCTCAATGATGATTATGTTACCTTCTCCTAAACTTGTCTAGGTGCTCTGTTTAGGAAAAATGTGTATCCGGTGGCTTAGAGGCCTACCTTTTTCACTAGGATATTTCCACTTCTATGTCCCTAGTCTTGAGATAGTCAAGAAGTCTTCTTTGGGAATCATTAGAGAATCTTGGAGAAGTTTGTGTTTTTAAGGTGAAGTGGCCAAAGGCCAGCCTCAAATCTTATCTTGGAATTGCAATTCATATATATTTCTCCAATGACCTCAATAATCTTGGGACCTATCCGGAGAGTGAATAAGGACACCCTTGGAGAAATTAATAAACCGATGAATGCAATGGCCAAGAAGCCACTTTATCATTGTCCTCCCATATTTCTCCAGTCCTAAAGTGGTCATGGAACCTACTTTGGAGAATTGAAGGCACAACAAGCCCATTCCTAGGGAAATACCTTTATTTAAAATCAATAGGGATCATAAATCCTACTTTCCCTTCAACCCATAAGTTGGAACATATTTTCCCCAATTTAAAGAGTTCAAAAGACCTACTTTATATACCGCATATAACAGGTACCGCTCTGGAGATTAGTGGCTAAAAAGCCTACTTTTTACTCAAAACATAGAATAGCAATACTTCTTGCTTCGATTATTTCGCTTGTGCTTGCCGGAAATTTTTAAAGCCATAGGATCTACTAATCCTTTGATGATTCATAACCTCTCCCACACAGAGAGAGAAATATTGTTTAAGGTATTTCCATTGATGAACCTTTGGCAACTCCCTTGTAGATTTGACATTGAATGTGTTTTTGTCATTTTACAATAGTTTTTCTATATCTACTTTGATGGCTCGTTCTTTCTGTAGGGTTCAATGGTAATACCCTTATAAATGCAGCCTTCATCTGTTGTAGGTTGTTTATGTTTCACTTCTACTAAGCTTTCCTTCATTTCCTTTGATTTGAAGAAAGTTGGCAAAGTTAAAGAACTAGTAAAATAATTCAAGGAAATAGGATTTGTCCTTTCAAAATAGTTCCCAAATCTATTTCTTCATTTGAACTGCAAATATATTCAACATTCTTTGTAGCTTTTCCTCCATACTTGGTTTTCTCTAGATTAGACATCACCTTTTCCTTAAGATTCTCTGCCTCTTTTAGCTTTCCCTGCAGCATTTCTCCAGGGAGTTTCCTTTCCTCCATGGCTCTTTATCTTTGCATTCTCCTTTTTTGAGTTCTGGTGAGCCTTTGGGAAAATTTCTTATGCTTTCTTACCTTGGCACTTGGTGAAAATTTCATAGGCTTCTTTGCATTTAGCATAGCCCTCGAATTAGTAGCATCTATGTTGATTGAACCTTCCGGTGGAAGTGGATCTTCATCAATCACCATGGCTTCTTTTTTTCTAGGGGGCTTTACCATAACTTCATTTTCTCTAGAGAAATTCATTGTGACTTCCTTTTCTCCAAGGAACTTCATTGTGACTTCCTTTTCTCTAAGGAACTTCACTGTGATTTCCTTTTCTCCAAGGAAATTTAATGACTTCTCAATTCTATCTGATATTTTGAAACCCTGAAGAATACTTAATACTATGATTCTAGGAGTCGTGGATACTTTACAAAGAGACCTTTCCTCTAAGTTCACTGCTTAGGAGTTGGGTGCGATCCTGAGGAAAAGTAACGAACTTCTCCTTCATAGTGAATTCCACACTCTCTGCTACTTTAGATGTATGTTGAGCCTGTGCATTAGAGGTTTGTGACTTCTTTCCTAGGTCAGGTGTTGGAGGTGGCTGTGTGAAATTTGGAGAATTTATTGTCCCCTATTGTCATTCACTCCTGTAGGCGACTATATGATGCCCCCCCGGGCCTCCATTGAAAGAAAAGCCCCCTTCATATGCTTCACGTTGTGTAAGTGGATTATTCTAAGCAAAAATCCTCTAAGGGGTTGTGGTTCTGGTTGCATTAGGTCTTTCCCCTGCTATGTTCTCTATAGTACCACCCTCTCACATGGGGAGGGAGGTATCTAACCTCTACCAGCATAGGTGAGCGGTGAAATTCACTAGCTTCTCTTAAGTTCTCATAATCCTGCCCCCCGAGTTCATTAGAAAATTGACTTTCAGGCTTTGAAACAACTTCTTGCCTTGATTTCCCTCTTCCTCCAAAGTTCTCCAGGATGGCTTGAGATCGCTGCTTCATTTCTTCTATAATGGCAGTCATGATCAGTCGTTGGCTCTTTAATTCTTGTATGAGAGCCTGGAATTCATTAGAATTATAAGTGAAGAATAGACACATTCACATTACCCTCGCACCTTCCTTTTCCCACTTAATGGTTGTTGGATGGATTCCCCTTACCGCTGCATCGAGAATTCATCTGGTTCTCTATCTGTTCCACCATGGCTTGAACTCTTCCTTCTTGTGCTGCTTCTACAACATCAGATCTTGAGTTCGGAGACTCTACAGCTGTCTTACTCCTCAATTTTGATAGCATTCTTTAGCAAAAATGTGTGTTTCATCATGGAATATGCACAGCTATAAAAAAAAAACAAAAATATGTATCGATGTTCCACAAAGATGGGTCCCACTAAGCGTGCCAAAAATAGATTTCTGCTGGATTTTGGTCCAGAACATACAAAAGCATGGGAATTGGTGAATGCGTAGGCATGCCAAGAAATTATAGTATTTCCGAACTGAAACGATGTCGAATCTAACTTCTGCTTAAGCGAAAAATGGATTCCTTAATTCCCTTGACAATTCCCTAGAGTTTAAGTGGAAAATGCTTTGAAAATTTGAATGTATTGAAAGTTGATAGAAAAACTGTATGAACAAGTTGAAAAAGTAGTAAATTTCATTGTAGAATCTAACTGGAAATGTAATTGCTAAAGCATGAAAGCTTTGAAATCAAATACTTGGAAATAAAATAAGCTAGAAATCTGGAAATATTGTTGATGAACTTGTAGAAACTAAAAGAAAATGTTGAAATGCTTTGATTGAAAGTGTTCATCGGGATTTGTCTGCCTCATTGTCAGCCTTTTATGTACATTCTAAATAACTGCTTCAACCCACCTTCTCCAATAACTGGTCACGTATCCACTATAGTCTTGTTCTCCAAGTCATTTTTCCACTAACAACTTGTTCTCCAAGTCTTTTATCTACTAACAACTTGTTCTCCAAGTCATTTATCCACTTACAATAACTGCTCACATTCTGTCATGTCATGACTTAGGTTTGGAGAAAAAGTCTCCTCCACTTGCTTTTGAGACAAAGTCTCACCATTTTAAGCTAATCACTTTGACAAATTGAAAATTTTCAAAAATGTCTTTGGACCCTTTAATAGACATCAATCATGGACTTGAGTTTTCTTGGACTGGGTTGGGTGCAATTTGGGTTTGATATATCCATTTGGCCTATTCCACCACCGGGCTAAATAATTATTCAAATATCATTTGGACCCAAAAATTCATTTTTAGTGTAAACAAATACTGTCAAAGAGATTTTTGTACAATAAAGACATTTCAAAGGGTTACAAGGTAAAATTTGAGAGCATAACAATTGAAAGATAAGAAGAATCATAAGTAAGATTGAATTTGAGTAAGTACCATTCATTATCTAAATATGGCTCCAAAATAAAAATACAATATTCAAAATGAGAAATATCTTATTGATTTATGGGAGAAGTTATATATATATATATATATCAGAATCACTTACAAAGATATTATATCTAATGAAACATTGAGTTAAAAATGATTGAGAGAATAAATATTAGAAATCATATAAATAAATTTAACAAATGCATCATCCGTTTATTGAGTGTACATATTAATATTGGTGAAAAGGATCCAACTATTATTTTACATAAATCCTTATTAAAATCATATAATAGAATGATGATTACATTTTTAGTGGGAAAGATGATTTTGAACAAGTTCTAAAAATCCCTTTTAGAGCCATAAATGTTAAAATTAGAAAACCTCGGTTGAGAACAAGAGAAAAGTTAAAAGTCTTATTTTCAAAGAACAATTATGAAAATTACATAACAAGTGTTTTATATAGACTAACTAGAAAAATCCTGATATGAAACAAACTTTAAAATAGAATAAGAAACCTACCAAAATAGAAAATGAATCCTACAAATAATATATAATTTAATTTAACAATAAACATGCTAAGCAACCTAGTAGTTTATCTCACATTAGACAAACTCTTGTGAAGAATTCAAAATCATGCCATGATAAGAGTAAATCACGATGGAGATATTATGGTGGTAGAAATGGTGACTTTTAGTCACACTTTGAAAGTACATAGAGTGTAACCATTACCACGAAGAGAATATATCATAAGATATTATGGTGAAAAAAAATCACCTATATATATTTATAAATATATTCACATTTTACTAATATTTTTTTAATAAAAAATTTTGATAAGGAAGTGATATCTTTTTTAATATAGTTGAGGATAAAACTCTGCCAACTCTTGGGTTTTGAATACTCTTTTTATGTGTTTATATAAGTAATGTTAAGAGGCCTAAAGGTATTAAAAGTATATTAATTAATGTTAAGGATACCCATTATGTCTAGGTCATGTGATAAAGAATTCAACGTTTTAAAAAGGTAAGATATAGGAAGGGATCCTGGGTTCAAGTTCCAGAGAGTAGGGTTGTGTTATAGATAATAACCGATTAAAATAATTTAAATCGGTTGAATTCGGTTCGGTTTAAAAACCAAATAAAAAATAAAAATTGTAGTATATTATATTTAAAAATTTTAATATTAAAAATATAAAATTTTAAAAAATTATTTAATATTATCCAAAAAAAAATCCATAATTTTCTCTAACTTTCTTATTAATAAATTTAAAAATAGCATTATCAAACTAATTTTCATAATTTTGTGAAAAATCTTCACAACAATTTAGTATAATAATTATACCTTAAAAAAAATTCAAAAAATAAATGAAGGTGTGAACCAAATATTAACTATATATTTACAAGATGACAATAAATTTATAATATAACAACAAACCGAGTACCAAACATAAATAGACATAACAAAATTATAGAATAACACATCAAAATATACTATTTAAAAACATTGTTGTAGACCCCAACAATGTTTGAGACGAGGACTTTGGAGGGGGACACTTGAAAGTAGCCAACTGGAGAGGGAGTGACTGAGGGAAAATTCTGGGGTACAGGAAGATCAAGCAACAACAGAAAGAGAATTTGGGGAGGCTAGATGCAGGAAAGTAAGAGAGAGAGAAGGAGGAAGTGAAGAAGACAGAAAGAAAGATCGAGAAGAAATTCTGTCCAGCTTTTGGGTGTATCCGGACTGAAATTCCTGTTTCTGATCATTATGTGCAAGGTTTCTTAATTATGTCTTTCCCTTGGTTTATTCTCTCTGTCTTTCTATTTTGATTTTGATCTCTATCTCATTATATGCCTGAAAGTTTCCTATGGGATGAGTTTTTTGGGAATTCTTCCCCGCCCTTGAATCAACCTTTTGGCACCTAAGGGTGACTTATAATGGTGCCTCTTAGAAAACTTAGACTGCAGATTAATATTAGAGTTTGTTGATACCCTCGAAATTTATTGGCTGAGTGAGAAAAACTTTTAGAAAATACAGTGGGTGCATGAAGTGTATAATGGAAGTGGTTGTTTCTTTCTTGTCTTTTGTGTGATTTAGATTGTTGGGCACGGTTCATAAGGAAGATCAATTCTTTGCATAATTGGGTTCCGATGCGATCAAAGTTGGATAGGTTCTTGTTTTTTTTTTTTTTTTTTAATTGCACTAGTAACTTCGAGGGGCTTTTTATCACTATAAAAGCTTGAAAATAAGTGAAGATATTTGGAGGTTTTGGGTCATACGAATATGGTATTTGGAATGGAAGCCGTGACCTATATGGAGAGAGAGAGGCTATGTATGCATTTGTTTCACTGGGAGAATACCTCCGGTTGGTGGTGGAACCATATTAATTTAGTTGTTTTGGTTTATCCCTTTTTTTTTTTGTTTTTTTAATGCCTTTTTCATTTGTGTAAAGTCTCATTTATGAATTTCGTTTGATATTTCTTGCCCTCATTATGACATGTCTCAATCTGGCCTCATTTATTGCTAAACATGCTACTCTATCCCTATCACATTCTTTGTTATTAACATATTTTCATCACTAATGTATTTAAAAGTCAAAATAAAAATTTCTATCCACCTTGGACTTGAACCCATCACCACTCACTTAGAATAGAGTAGTCCAACCATTCTGCTTCTCCACTCTTGTGTCAAATTTTGAATAATATTTTTTTAGTTCCTCCTTTATCATTAATTTTGACTTTCCTTATTATTAACTTTCAAATAAATGCTATTATTATTATTATTATTTAAATAATGTTCTATTATTATTATTATTATTTTAGTTTTCATCTTATTAATTACTTCTATCTTTTTAAGATAAAAATATACTTTTCTCTATTCCCTATAATTTTCTTTTAATTTCAAAAATTCAAGATTCATTCTTTATTTTCAAAAGGTAAAAATTCATTTTCTTTAATTTGTAAAAAAAAAAAAAATCTAGTTCTCTTAATTTCAAATTTTCAAACTTTATTTTTTTACATACTTTAAAAATTCTAAATTCACTATCTTTAAATTTTACAAATCAAATATTCAAACTTCAAACCTCTTCTTTTCCAAAGTGACATTTTTTTATTATTATTTTTTTCGAATTCTCTAATTAAAATTTCATTTTTTAACTTAATTTTCAAAACTCCAAATGCGCAATCAATTCTATAATTCTAATAAAATTAAACTTTATATAGTTGATTATGTGCTAAATAAAATGGCCTTGGTGGAGAGCCCAACATCCCATATATGCTTTCAACAAATAATTTGGTTCTTAATTTATACCCCGTTTTCTAATTTAAGTATGAATGTTTCTATGTATGTTATTGCACTAACCTTATTTTGTATTGATAGCACTTCCAATTCGTCATTAAGGTACACACTTATCTCGTTTGACTTTGATTTTTTTTTTTATTCATTTATTACACGTTTAATGCGATCTAGTGTTATAATTGTCGCTTGTTTTTCCATATCCTTGGATTGATTAATTAGTTATCATACATGCCTTAATTTAATTATTAGAGACTCAAACTTTAGGGGTTTAAAAGGGTGCTACGGTTTATCACCGTACCTTCCCGATAAGTAGACTCAGTTTTTACAGACTTGTCTTTCCTATTATGAGTCACATTTGTTAATCCAATAATCAATATAACAGATCAAACATAACAAATAAAACGTTAATGAAAACTGTTTGCAGAACGAATAAACTGGAACCTATATCAATATAACTATGAGAAACTGTTTGCAGAACAAACTAAATAAAATGTTAAAGCAATAAGATGGCACCTGTTTGTAGAAATCAGAATGATCGCGCCCGCTGCTAGACACAATATCCTTTAAGACAATTTATCATTTCAGAGCGGTAAGCCGCCCGAAAGCAATTCATCTCCAAGGATAAAATGATCTCCCAACACAAAAGAAAGCAATTTCTATGGTCAATGGGCGAACCAAAGCTAGTGCGTAACTCTGCCTTCAAACGAAGATGATGTTTTAATGTAAAAATGAATTAAGAAGGTAAAAATGAATGATCAGTTTATAGTATAGATTCGCCTCATGACTCCGTTTGCGCGCCATGAAGCTTCGGTTAGGGTCGTGACTATTCTATTCATGGTGAACAGACACAGTCGCGTCTATGTGGAGAAGACGCACATTCAATCAAATTCCAAAACGACAGCATTTGAACTTCCAATGGTAACCTACGCTCGTCGCAAAACGACAGAGTTTGAGGTCTAAAAAGGAACTTGGCGATATGGGATACAGCCAAACTAAACCCGAAGCCGTCTGGCGGCGCGCTAGGTGAACCAAGCATAAGCTAGGTCCTCCCCCTTCCACAAAACTGTGGTGCCCCTTGGGGCCCAAACCCAACTACAAAGTGCAGCGTGATATATACCATTTAAAAGCCTTGTTCCCATCCGATGCGACATGCTTTTTCATAAGCTTAAACCTTTGTTATCATTTTCAAGTGATGATGTTTGGAGGCAATTCTAATTCACTCCTTAATGGTTTTCTACAACTTAATATAATCTTCATCCCCTCACGGGATATAACACATTCCCATGGACTCACTAAAAGAGCTTATGGGACCCCATTTTTAATTTTTTAGCTCAAAGATAGCAACCATTATGCTCAAACCCATTTTTCTAACAATCCCCACATGAATGAAAGATTGAAATTAATGCGATGACATGCTAATATTAAGAGAGTTCGCTTTGAAATTTTTTCAGATAGAGGAAGGTAGCTTATGGCCTTGAACCTTCCCTTGTAAAATGATATCGGGGTTACTGATTGATCAATGAACATGAGGTCTTGAACTGTTTAATCATTTTGCTAGAACCTGCATAATAGCATTCACATTATAATCTTTCCCCGACACACTGTCTCCTCACGAATTGTTCATTTCGCCCGAACAATTCCCGGTTTCATGAATGCCCTGTGAGAATTTAGCTTTATCATTCTCATAGAATCGACCCGCCTCACTCACATAAAGGACTTCTCTACTGGAAGCGTATTCTGCTATACCCAATTTGTCTTTAACAAGATATAAGAATCATTAAAAAGCGTGGCTTACCCTATTCAACGCCGCAGTTTCACCATTCGACTATGGAACGAGTAGACATTTGTTCTCTATAGTGATCTTCAATGAGTCACACAAAATCTCGCTATCCCTTCGAACCTAGATCTCGGGATCTCCAACATTTAAGTTGGTTGCCATTTTGGGAGACTCTTTTAGTGTATATGCTTTAAACCCACTTCTGATGATTTACTTACTTGCTCTCTAGTCAAGCCTTTGGTTAACTGATCTCGCAATGTTTCGACCTTATGTATTCAATGGTCATAATACCATGAGAGAAGTGTTCCATAAAGATATGTCTTCACTTAATATGTCGAGACTTACTGCTATATATGACTCGCGCCTTCCAATTGTCGAATGATCATCGCAATGAATGTAAATAGCAGGCACAGGTTGTGGACACATTGGAATATCTTCTAAGAAATGACGAAGCCACTCTACTTCTTCACCTGCTTTATCTAGTGCAATAAACACAGATTCCATCGTGGATCTAGCAATGCACATTTGCTTAGAAGATTTCCAAGACACCGCTCTACCACCAAGTGTAAATAGATAGCCACTGCCGACTTTGAGTCTCGTGTCGATATCCACCAAGGCCACAAGATCCTTCAAGTATCAGGCTGATATTTTAGTAATGTAATCCAGTTTGGGTGGTCAGTTACCTCAAAACTCTAACTATCGCTTTCCACGGTCCGCCTCGATTACTTATGTATCTACTTCAATTTGTCGGACAAGATAAGCTATGCTCCAGACGAAAGTACGCCTATGACATACATCGGGTCGCTAATTGCTTCGTGCATATTCTCGCTGCGGATAGACGGCGGCTATTTTCGATAAATGTAGATTTACATCTACAGGTGTTCTCATTGGACTGCTATCATCTTGTTTAAATTTCTTAAGAATTTTCTCAATGTAAAGTGATTAAGATAATATTAGTCCATCTGATGTTTTAGAGATCTTTATCCCAAATATAACATCAGCAACACTTAAGTCTCTCATGTCAAACTTATTTGCTGAACACTCGTAGTTTTAATGAATTTCATTATCAAGTACCATAATGAGTATATCATCAACATAGAGACAAATAATGACAAACCCATGTTCAGTGTTCTTGACATATACACATTTGTCACACTCGTTGATTTTGAATCCATTTGTCATCATTACACTGTCAAATTTCTCATGCCACTACATTGGTCGATCTTGCTTTAATCCATAAAGGGATCTAACAAGCCGACAAACGTTCTTTTCTTGACCTTGAACAATAAACCCTTCGGGTTGTTCCATGTAGATTTCTTCATCCAACTCACTATTTAAGAAAGCTGTCTTTACATCCATTTGATGTATCTCAAGATCAGACATAGTCGTTAATAGCTATTAACATTCGAATGGATGATATTCGTTATCAGAATAGGTATCAAAATATCTAAGCCTTCTTTGCTTCAGAATCTTTGATAACCAGCCCGCCTGATATTTATCAATAGATCCATCCGCTTTCATTTCTTCTTAAATATCCACTTATATCCTGTAGGTTTTGAACCCTCGGGTGGAAGATCCACTGGGGCCCTTGCATATGATTTCGCAAGATGGATTCTACTTCACGTTTATGCTCTTTCCCAATATGGAGCTTCAGTGGTCGACATTGCTTCCTAAAGCTAGGCTCATCTTCAACAAATATGTTAGAAAACTGGACCAAAAGATTCGACGTTTCATTTTGCCACGCCTAGGTTCCATTTATCATCTCTATTTACCAATTGCGCCTATCGCAATATCATGAGTTCTTTTTACTGAGTCTCGACTCCTCAGGTGGATTTGTAAGGAAACACATTTTCAAAGAAAGATGCATTCCCTTGATTCTAATAATAATATCGTATGCATATCGAAAAAATTTCCGATTTATGATTCGTGAAAACGATATGCACTACTATTATGTGCATATCCAATGAAAACACAACTGAACCGGTTGGGTCCTATTTTAACCTTTTAGGTATAGGTATCACATTTTGTACCTAAACACCCTCAATACTTTTAAGTATTTTGTAAAAAATGTCTTCTAATCTTTCCACAACTCATGTGGGATTTATCAGTTTTCTTTTCGAGTATTGCTCGATTGAGTAATATATAATTTATGAAAAGAATTGCTTCCCACAAATTTTTGAGGTAGTCCAGAACTTCTAATAGTAATGCATTCCATCATTCTTTCTTTAAAGTTTTGTTCTTACGCTCAAAGAACCCCATTTGTCGAGGTGAATAAAAGTAAGAGTTCGGGTGTATTATACCATGTTGTGAACAAAAATCACCAAAGGTGCTTCATATTCACCAATTTATCACTTATCACCTTTGATTTTTCTATCAAGTTGGTTCTCCACTCATTCTGAAATGTTTAAACATTTCCAATGCCTCATCTTTACTTTCAATAAGTAAACATAATAAGATCTCGTTCAATCATCAATTAATGTAAGAAAATATTTCTTACCACCTCTCGTTTGAATAAATTTCAAATCACAGATATCTAAATGTATTAATTCTAGAGGTTCACTACTTCTTTCAATTGATTGGAAAGAAGTTCTTGTGAGCTTAGATTCCACACAAATCTCACATTTATGATTTGGATCTATTTTAAATTTACGCAAACATTCCATATTAATTAATCTGCGTAATGTATCATAATTAACATGTCCTAGTCTAACATGCCACACATTTGAAGACTCAAGCATATAAGCAGAAGACTTGTTCTTATTATTATTCTTAATAGAGGTACAAATACCATTATATCTATTTTGAAATATTGCTACCCCCGTATTGCCCATTCAGAAGAGGATGAGTTTGACTGAGACAACATTTGACTTAGTCACCCATTACCGATCTGGTATTACTCAGAGATTCTCCACTCACACACCAACACATCGGCTGAGATAACTTGTCGATGTCACCCAATACATCAACACTCAATCTGAGAAGAGAAGAGAGTCAGAGGTTGTTCACATCATGCTATGATACGATGAAACATCTCTGTCTCTTTATAAAATTACGGACGAAAATTCCGTGGTCCACCCACCATCTCCTCGTATTGTCGCCAATGAAGTCTTCACCTCAAGACTTCACTGAGAGGTTCCTGTCCGAGACATTGTCTACTTCAAGAATACTGGGTTTCGAGGACGTTCTTCTTTGATTCCCTGCTCCTACGATTATGACAGCCCTTAGCACCCGCGCCTCGCTTGCTGCACACATAGCACTCGCCTTGGAACTTTTCTCAGATCTGCTTCGGGACCACATCAGGCTTCTCTTCTTGTTATTGTGAGGTCCGCCCTTTGTTCCACAACATCGCCTCGATTCCATGACGGCCTCGCCTCGCCTTCTTTCGCTGCATGCACCCATTGTCTTCCTCTATTCCTCAACCTCACTATCAAGTCTTCAAGCCCCATTTCCTTCCACTTATGTTTTAGGTATGTAATTCTTGAATTCTTTCCTACAGGCGGCAAATTTTCAATAATTCTGCAACCCACTTTAAGATCTGCACTGGCGAGACATTCCTTCTTCATGTATGTCATGCAAAATCATTCTTCGTAGATCTCTAACTCGTCGATCACCGTTGACTCACCAAACACCTTTACAAATTTATACGCCGTTATTACTGTGAGGACTATCAGCCTAACCCGAAACTTCGCCATAAAACTTGTCGAGACCCAAGGATCTCCTGTTCATCATTTCCAATTTTGGTTTCTAAGAAGATACACCGCAAGTGCAGTCGACAAGTAATAAATGGATTTAAGTCCAGATATCGATCCCATGATCTCAAGAATTTTTCATCAACTACCCTACTACTTGAGATTCATAGCATACTATTCGGACTAATGCAATGATAACTGTTCAAACAGAAAAGTCAATTAAACTAATCGCAAGAAAAAATGAAAATTAGAAATAACCGAAATAAAATGAATGAAAGTAAAATCAAGTTCTATAACGAAATGAATAATCGAATAATTATCATAAAAGAGACACATAAGGAGAAAACAAAGAAGAAGGAACTATCAATTCCCCTCGTAGTGAGTATTGATTGAATTTCGACATTCCAATTTCTGTAATCTGTCCACAAGGTGCGAGTGTACTGGATTTTCCACACTCCACATTTCGTTATCTCATTTTTCCCGATTCTCTAATTACGTGGATTTAGATAACTACTTTAACAAGAACTTCCCGAATCTGTGATTTTCTTGCATTACTTCATACCCATTTTATGGACTGCACACCTTAGCTTCTGTTCCAAGTTACTCCATTGCCAAGTGATATACAACTTCCAAATTACTCTTCCCAAAATTAGAATAGATCAACCTTCCTCGATTAGATCTCTCATTAACACGGATCGCCTCACTATCCGACCGAGGTGATATCTCCGCTTGTTAAATAGATAAGTCGCTCAACTCGCTTCTTGGACTTCAAGTGAGAAGAGGATTTATCTAAGTTGAACTGCAGTGCCGCAGCGATCCCTAACAGCGTGTCATTAGTATACCTTCAAAGAATCCAGACGTTACCCTCAGATTGTCTTCCCGTGTCACCTGTAGGACTTCCTTGAAATCGTGGTAATACCAATTCTTAACTGCATAGAAAACCGACATTCCGATCCAAAATCAATAAACCCATAATCAAGTAAATTCATAAATTGAAATGAACAAGATAATCGAAAAATACTATACAGAAAGATCAATTCTAACTAAAACGCTTCTAAATGGAGGGGTCGAAATCTTTAATTACCGAATTACGACTACAAAGATTCCACCGGAACAATAACGATCGCAATGGAAACCGAACAATCGAATTTCAGAATTTGTTCAAATTCCACACGCCTCCGTAGTAATTTGAAAAGAACGATTTCAGCATTCACCAAATTTAACGATAATATCTCGTGATCCAAACAAAACAAAACGAAAAGGAAAAAAAAATACGAGAAACAACTGCTCTAAAATGACGAAAAGAAATAAAAGAAAAGAAAAGAAAAGAAAATAAAATAAAAGTGAAGCCTGTGCTACCGCATCTCTCCTCTAACGCCGCCTCGCGACTCGCTGACCAGCCTCTATTTATAGGTTCCGTCAGCCCTAAACCCAATGTTATCACAGGATTTCGTGAGTAGCCAGCCTGGGTTATCGCTCCGGGCCAGGACCTCGCCTCTCACGCCACATTGAATTCATGTCGACATCGACTTAAAGTTCCAGATCCTTCGAACTCGTCGTTCAGGTTGTCACGCACACTAACTGATGCCCTTGCGTGCTTCGCTTGATCGTTGCGATGTCGACATCACGGCCCTGCCGCTGAAGACATTCTTTCTACCTTTGCGCCTTCAATGGTTGTTCTCGATGTCGCGACATCGATGTCGTCGCGGACATGGGCCCAAGCCCCCAGAACCTTCCTTTGATTTGTCGGATGTCGCCACATCAATATCTTCACGCGACATCGCCCCCGGGTAATCGCTTCTCGAAGGGTTTCCACCGAAATGACATCAACCCCATGGTTTCCTCAAAGTCTTAAATTGATCTCCTTCGATGTCACGTACCGCATTAAGTCTTCTGCGGACAACCAATAGCTGTGTCGCGACATCGCCTCCTTGTCGCCACTTCATTTGATACCGCCGAAGTTGCATCAAAGAAGGCGATGTCGCGACTTCACTTCCTATCGCGACATCACTCTTTAATCTCGCTCTTTCCTCACCGCCACTGCGGTTCCCCGTCACGACCGCATCCAATTCCTTCAATCTGATATCGCGCAACTCTAGAACTCGGACTGCGGCAGACTCCACAACCGCATCAATGACTCACCACTGCTTCCATTTCGCTCTCGCTATCTCGACCGCATTTTTATCCACTTATTTCGTATTTTCACGCTTTTCTTCTTTTCGCTTCCTTCCCCGCTTTAATGACAAATTGGTGAGTTTCTTCACTCGTATATTAATTATTCAATTTTAAATCGAAAAATCGAATAAAATGGACTAAAAGAGATGACTTTAAGCCATCAAACTCCCCAACTTAAAGTTTTGCTTGTCCTCAAGCAAAGAAAAAGAAAGAATTGTCTGGTCTCAAAACAAAGCATGACATTTTTATGTTTTGTTTTTTAACTACCTTATCCTGAATTAAAAATATCACCTGTTTTCAAAATTCGGGCCTGAAAAATTTCAAAGTTATAAAACTTGGTACACTCCTATTACAAAAATCCCGATAAACTAATATATGTATACAGCCTAATATTTAAGCCTTGTTTCAGGTGTGTGTGCAGTCAACAATCCTTCTAAATTTTGTATTGATTTAGTCAACCTCCGGGAGGTTTTCAAACTGCTTATTAAAGTCTCATATGCCGGTTTTTCATATTAATCTCCACTAATGTAGGTGATTTCAACCTTCAAAATCATTCAGGTCTTTTCGCTTCAGAATAAGTTAGGGCTTCTGGGTAAAGGGGTATGATAAATGGAATTTTTAGGTTGAGATTACCCAAACTCTTTTTCTTTTCTCATCCACTGTTTTTCCCCCAAACTTCATGTTTGGGTTACTACCTTGAATTTCTTCTTTTCAAACTGTATGTTCCCAATTTTCTTTTGTACTTCGAACCTTGGAAAAATTCCATCTAATAACCCTTCAGATTCAGGCTATGTTTTGCCTTTAGGCTTTCTAACACTCTTAGCTAACTTTGGGTTAGTAGCTCCCATACCGCATGGCATTAGGGTACTAGGTGCTGGAAACACCCTAAGAACTTAATTGTTCAAGAGAGTTAGCCACAAGACAAAACTATTCCTTTAACTTTCTTTCCTGCCAGATTTTCCCTCGTCTTCGACCCTCTTCCTCACCTTCTCTCGTACATCTCTTTTGTCTTTCCTAATAAAAACTCCCCAAAACTTTATCTCTTTCTCTTCTTCTTTTGAGTTCTCAGTCATCATGGGTTCTTTATCGAAGATTAATGAACAAGGATGGTTTCGTTTTTGATCGGGCTTATTCTTTTCGGGATACGGAATAACTCGCACAACTTCGTGGACTAAGGTGGTGCACAAGATATACATGGTTGGTATCGGAAGTCTAAACTGCTCAATAATGGCCTCGTATCATTTTCTCGCTATTGCTTTCAACTAAAATTTCACGATCAATATTCATACCTAGCTTCTAGATCGTGGATTATAATTTCGTATTCTTAAAATTTTTCCTAACTTCAATTAAAGTTCAAGGTGTGGTCGACTCGAGGTGTATTATTTTCTCCAAGACCTTTGCTTATTCATCAGATATTTACATTAGTTTATCAAAAGTTCCGTTATATCAAGAACCAATTTCGATTTTTCAACTCCAACCGAACTCTCGAACAAACAAGATCTATTCTTAGTTCCGCCATCATTCATGTTCTCCATTTATTTCAAATAAATTGAAAGATCGAAACGTTATTTCATCTCCAAATGCAAAAATAAACTAATACAGAACAAAATCCATACATCATGATCAACAAATTGTAAATCAACAGAACTTTATTCAAATATCAAAAGATTTCGATGTTACAAGAACTGCTCATTTACAAACATTTTTTGTGAATCAGACTCGAGAAAAACTCTATTTTCGACTTAAAAACTAGATCTTCCGTAAGCTCATAAATTCCGCTTCAAAATTTGGTTCACCTGACCTCGAGCTCAATGAGGTTCTACTGCTAATAAGGTTGTGCAACAAATCGGGGGAACGCTCCACCTTTTCTTTGAGCTTTTCGTTGATGGATTCTAACTAATCCGCTATTCCCCTTCCATCAACCGCCTTCTGATGAAACCACGTTTTATGGAACAAACAGTGGAACTGGTTTGTTTTCCGACTCCACTCATTCCATAAAATGCTTTCACCCCCACTCTTCCCTCGCTTCTCATTCTCCCTCTTCCCCTTCATTTCTCTTCGCTTGTTTCTAAATTCCTCGCTCTTCCATCCCTTTTATAATATTGTGTCTCTCGGGAAGAACAAAATCATTTATTTCCTTCAATTTTTTATGGGAATATTAAATGAGACTCTTCGATTCATGCCCCGATCACATTTTTTTAACTAGGACTTTTGCTTTTCAATGGGAAGTTGGATCGCTTTTTCTTCATAGTCTTTATTCTCCTCTAATTATGCTCTTGAAACCGAAAATATTCACACTTGGTTAGATCAAGATAATTTCTCGTTTCTCGCATTTATGACCATTTATTCTTTCTCTAAATCGACAAATTCCCGTGACTCAGCTCATGCGCTTAATCGAGATCGATTAATCGGGTTCAATGTAAGGGACATTTTCCTTAAAGACAAAGATAATTAAGTATCGACTTTTAAATCCAGTATATTAATTGGTCGGATGTCATGACTTCGCATTTTCATGTTAGACTGAATTCTAAGTCATAATGTGGAATGTTCTCCTATTCCTAGATTTCGAGGATGACTAAATTTTTGTCCTCACCTTCTTTTTCCATTTATTATTCTTCACACCCACATTCTCGTTACCTCTCGACCAATGTTATGTCTCAAAACAACAAATAATCCAAATAGCAGCATTATCAGCGCTTGTTCAATGTTACTCAAAATAATTATTAACTTAATTTATTTTTATCTTAGTAGGAATGGACAATTCTCATAGTCAATAGTTAAGCATTCCACACAAGATAAAAATAAATTCTCAAACTCGTAATCTTGTTACTTTAAATATAAGATCCTAATCAATTAATTCAACTCAAATGCAAGTAAAATAAAAGATAGGAAAGAGAGAAACTCCCCTTTTTGTTTCCACCATGTATCAGCCCCCCAACCGATTTTCTTCTTCTCGTGCACCTCATTCTTCCACACCCTCGCTCTGCTTTTAGCTTTTAGTCGACTCCTTCATTAAACAAATGTATCAATGCATCCAAATTTCGTCTCTATGGCTAACAATTTGTCCATCACACTATTCTCGCTCTCTTCAAATTTCATGCATTTCTCTCGAAAAATTTAGATGAGCTAATGTTGTATTCAAAGAAGATCTTCCTATTAGCATACATGTTCTCTCACTCTCTTCCCATGTTCAGAATGAGTACTCTCTCATCCGTAAGAATCTAAGCGGCCGTGGGTAAAAGAATTTTGTTGAAATAAGCCTCACGCCCTCCCATGTGCTAACAGACATTTCATATGGTAGTGAGTTAAAACCAAGTCAAGGCCCATATCTCGTAAAGAGAATGGGAACAATCAAGAATTTCGACAACTTCGTTCCACACCATCCATCTATGAACAAAGATAGCTCCTTCCCGAGAATCTCTCCTGTGTGCTTATTTGGACCAAAGGATGTACAAGAACCGATGTCGCCGGACCATTGTAATTAGTGTCGGGTTCGAGCTCAAAATCATTAGCATCGATTGATGGCCGTTCCATTGCTAAATATTTATCAGGATGGATGAATTCCATAAATTCTCCATATAGTCGCGCCTCGAGGTCTTTGCTGCACATTCCCCGGTCAGTTACACCATCTAATCCTCTATCCTCGTCATGGCCGTATGAGCCGCCTTCCCTCAGAGTCAAGGTAGACTCAGATCAATAGATTTCAAATTTCAATCAACAAACATTTTCAATATGGGTTGTTAAAGGCCTGGTCAAAGAGTCACCTGAAACGCTTATTTTTGCTTTTTTTTTTTTCTTTAAAAAAATCCAAATTAGTATTCTTCTTTCATCCGAATATTGATTTAAGTAAAATTCTTTCGATCCCAATCCGCGCCCATAAAAACTTGTCGACTCAACAACACTCTCATAAATTTATATATCGTTATTACCGTGAGGACTATCATTCAACTCGAAACTTCGCCTATAAAACTTGTTTGAGACCAAGATCTCCCATAATCTATCATTTTAAATTTTGGTTTCAAGAAGATACACCTAGAAGTGCACAGGTCGACAAGTAATAAAATGGATTTAAGTCCATATATCGATCCCACAGAGATCTCAAGAATTTTTAATCAACTACCCTGACTACTCGAGCTTCATACTATCTGACCATCGCCTGATAACCTGTTCAACGTAGTGCCGAATTAAACTAATCGTAAGAAAATGAAAATTAGGAAATAATCAAATAAAATGAATGAGTAAAACTAAGTTCTATAACGAGAAATCGAATACCGAATAATTATCATAAAAGAGACACATAAGGAGAAACAAAGAAGAGGAACGATCAATTCCCGTAGTGAGTATTGGATTGAATTTCTCGATTATCTCCAATTTCAAAATCCATTCAAGGCAAATGTAGTGCACCCGGATTTCTCCACACTCCACATTTCGTTATTCCCATTTTTCCGATTCTCTCGACCAGATTTGAGACAATCATTTATCAAGAACTTCGAATCATATTTTCGTAATACTTCATACCCATTTTATGGACTGTGGCACCTTAGCTTCCAAGTTACTCCGCCACAAGGATATACAACTTCCAAATTACTCTTCCTTCAAATTGTAATGATCAACCTTCCTGGATTAGAACTCACCAACACGATCGGGCCTTCACTATCCGAATCGAGGTGATATCTCCGGCTTGTTAAATAGATAAGTCGTTCAACCCGTTCGACTCTCCTGGCCACAGAAGAGGATTATTCATGAATCTGCAAAGCGCAGCGATCCCGAATAGCAGCAGATACCTTCAAAGAACTAGACTAATTCCCTCAGGATTGTCTTCTGTCACTCAGAGACTTTGAAATCGTGGTAATGACGCAATTCTTATGGGTATGTGAAACCGATATTCGATCCAAAATCAATAAAACCCATAATCAAGTAAATTCATAAATTGAAATGAATAAGACACCGGAAATACTACAGAAAGATCAATTTCAATCAAACGCTTCTGCAAAAAAAGTGTGTCGGGAGGCCGAGTTCCTTAATTACTGACGACACCACAAAGATTCCACCGATCAATGTAACGACCGGCAATGGAAATCAAAACAATCGACTTCAGAATTGTCTCAAATTCCACACGCTCCGTGCAAGACTTGAAAAGAAATTGATTTAAAGATTCACTTCAAACCAACGATAACATTCAGATCCAAACAAAACAAAACGAAAAAGGAAAAAAATACGAGAAACAATCTGTTCTAAAATGACGAAAAGAAAATAAAAGAAAAGAAAAGAAAAGAAAAGAAAATAAAAGTGAGCCTAGGCTACCAGATCTCTCCTAACGCTACCTCGCGACTTGGCGCTTTTCGACCGTAGCCTTCTATTTATGGTTTCTCCCGCTGGGCCCTAAACCCAATGTTACTTGGCCGCGGGATTTCGTGAGCAGCCAGCCCAAGCTATCGCTTCCAACAGGACCTCGCCTGTCGCCGAAGAGCTGAATTCATGTCGACATCGATTTCAAAGCCTCAGATCCTTCAGGTCGCTCAGGTTGTCACGACACCAATCGATGCCCTTGCAGGTTTCAGTTGATCGCTCGTGATGTCGCGACATCATGGCCTTGTCGCGACATTCTTCTAGTCCTTTCATAGCTTTTCATCGGTTGTTCCTGATGTCGCGACATCGTGATGCTCGCCGCGGATACCGGCCCGCGCCCCCGCAGAATCTTCCTTTGTTATCGTGATGTCGCGACATCAATATCTTGTCGCGACATCGCCCCGCATCGCTTTCCTTGAAGGGTTTCCATCGATGTCGTGACATCAACCTCATGGTTTCAGTCTTAAATCGACTTCATGTCACGATTCGCATTAAGTCTCGCCAGATACAACCGCCGTTTTTCGTGTCGCGACATCGCCTTTGTCGCTGATTTCCATTTGATATCGCTGGAAGTTACATCGTTGTCGGCGATGTCGCCGACTCGCATCCCGCCGCGACATCACTCTTTTAATTTCGCTTCTTCTCGCCGCTTACTGTGTTCCCTGTCGCGACCTGCATCAAATTCTCTTCAATCTTCTTGATATCGCAACTCTAGAACTGGACTGTGCAGACCCACAACTGCATCAATGACTCAGCCAGTTGCTTCCATTTCGCTTCTATCTGACGCATTTTTATCCACTTATTTCTCGCATTTTCTACGTTTTTTCTTCTTTTTGCTTCCTTCTGCTTAATGACAAATTGGTGAGTTTCTTCATACTCCCATGATATTAATTATTCAATTTTAACCGAAAATCGAACGTAAAAATGGGATCAAAAGAGATGACTTTAAGCTCATCAACTCCGCTCGAATCAAGCATCTTCAGAGTTCAGAATTTTCCCACTACAAACTTCGAGCCCTACATCCTCAATCTCAGATGTTCAGATAAGGATTCCCACAATTCCCTCACAAAGAATGAAGGCGTAATACACATTATATAGTGTAATGCCTGGGCCATTCAGTGGTAGTTGTAACACAAGAAATCAAGATGTTTCCATGCTTCCACAAATGGCCAACCACTTGCTTATCAATTTCTATTTTTCCTTAATGCGGGAATATCCATCAAGGAAATTCAAATTTAGGAGTGGTCAAGAACAAAGATCTTTTTGTTGCCACCTCTTGAAATCATTCCATTAAATTTTTCATTCTCTCCATGACTCAATCATCAAGCACATTACAAAGCCGAGGAGGCACCACAAAGAAGAGGAGTAATTGGGGTGAGCCACACGTTTTGGCGTAAACAAAGAGAGCAATTTAGGAAATGACTGAACCAAATTCTGAGCAATAAAACAGTATTAAATTAAAATAGTGTACTAGAAGTTCTGTAAATCTATTGGTTTTTTTTCCAATTCTGAACTTTAGAACAAGAAGGCATGACCAAGAGAATAAAACTAATATATTTATATGTAAAAGGTAAGTTGTCTTAAGATTGTTAATCCAATAATCAATATAACAGAGCGAATAGAACAAATAAAACGTTAATGAAAACTGTTTGCAGAACGAATAAACTGGAACCTATATCAATATGACTATGAGAAACTGTTTGCAGAACAAACTGAATAAAATGTTAAAGCAATAAGATGGAACTCCGCTTGCGTAAATCAGAATGACTGCTCCTGCGTTTGACACAATATCCTTAAGACAATTTATCGCCTCGCATGGTGCTTCGGAAGTTCTCGCAATTGCCTCTCATAATAAAATGATTCCCAACACAAAAGAAAGACTTATGGTTGGTTGTCAAAACTGCAGCGAAAAGTGCACTGGTCTCTCAAAACGAAGACGATGTTTAATGTAAAATGAATTAGCGCAAAATGAATGACGTGGCCTATATAGATTCCGCCATGACCGTTTTGGTAACAAATCACGGCTTTGCTGGTGGTCGCGGATCGCTCGTTTTACGCACGTACACAAATGCGCTCAGGAGAAGACGCCCATTCGCCAAATTCAAAACGACTGCATGGATCTCCACGGTAACCTATGCTCGCCGCAGAAACGACAAAGATTTGAGGCTTGAAAACGAACTTAAGGATATGTATACACGCCTGCTCAACCCGGAAGCTCACTGATGAGACGCACATCGCGCGATGAATCCAAGCACGCAGTTTCAGTCTTCCCTTTCACAAACTGCTGCGTCCCTAGGCCCAAAACCCAACTACAAGGTAGGTGTATATATACCCCTTTAAAAGTCTTGTCTCTCATCCGACGTGGGACATGTCTTTTCATGCCTTAAACCTTTACATTATTTTCAAGCCACACAAGCCGGAGCAAGAATTTAATTCACTTAACGGTTTCGGAAAGAACTCAATATATAATCTTCATCTCCTCACGGTTATAACACATTCGCATGTGGACTCACTAAAAGAGTTTAGTAACCCATTTTAATTTTGCAATTTCAAAAGATAACTAAATTATTATGCTCAAACCCATTTTTCCAACAACATTTAAGGTTTTCTTTCTTATTTTGTTTTTCCTTAAAAAAAAATTAAATAAGTGGCACTCCAAAACCGTTTTCAAAAATACAAAAACGAGTCTTGTCACATCATAGCCAAGACATTGTTAAGTTGTCAAAAAGACCATTGTTTAAAAAAAAAAAATACAGCAATCCGAAATAAACAAAAGAATAAAAGAATCCAAAAAAACCATTAAGTATAAAAATAAAATAAAAATGCTTATAAACATTAAAAAATAAAAATATTGAAGAATAATCTAAAATTATAGATTTATCAAAGTAAACATTTTAAGAAAACCTATAGATTCAGAATTTTATTCCAGTTAAAAAATCTAATATAAATTAAATATAAATAAAAAAAACCTAAGAAGATTTACTTCAATCTAATCAAAATAAACATTTAAAGAAAACCTATAGATTCAGAATTTTATTCCAGTTTAAGAACATTTTAAGAATAATTATTTGTAAAACAATTTACTTCAAAAAAAAACTAATAAAACTATTTTAGAATAATTATCTACAAAACTAAAATTAAATTAATTAATTTTATTTTTCAATAAATAATTTTGTAGAAAATGAAAAACAAAAAAATAAATAAAAATATATATTAAAGAAAATTACATGTGAATCTTGATTTGCCATCATCACCAATATTCAAGAAGATGAGTAAAAACTTAAGAAGATGAGTAAAAGCTTAAGAAAAAGTACTAGAAAATTTTGTAATAGTTTTTCAAATCTTTAAAATAAGGTAGAAGTTTAAAATACCATAATAGGAAAAGTCATAACTTATTATAATTTTGAAAATTTCAAAATCCAAACCTAAAAAATAGAATAAAAGTTTAGAAGATAACATTTATTTATTTTTAAAACATTTTGAAATTAAAAATGATGTCAAATTTTTCGGTTTAATTGGTTTTATGCACACCTCTATCAACAATGATATTTTATTACATTGTAACTAAACTATGGAAAAAAAGATATTTGTAAATTGACTATGTGCTTAACTTCTTTAGGGGTCTTGGACATTTTATAACACGATTTCCATGATAAGACAACATCATGAATATTAGTAAAGATACTTTCATTCCTTTAAAGGAGAAAAAGATACAAATTTTAAAATTTAAAAAATTATACACCTTGATTGAGAAGACAATATTATATGATGGTGAATCAATTCTAGGAAGAGTTTTCCATTAGGGTAAAAAAAAGTTAGATAATAGCAAAACAAATGAAGTTGGGAAGAAATAAAGACAGTTTCTTGAGCGAAGTTTGATAAAAAAAAATTAAATTGTGATATGTTTATTCTCATCAATTATAAAAGGCGAAGAAAGTTTGAGTAAAGGTTGGTGTTGTTATTTGACTAAAATTATTTACTCTTGCAGGTGCGCCTGAAGTCCCACAATGTTACATGTTAGTTAGGAATGAGAATGTTTGCGAGTATATAAGCATTGACAACATCCAATTAGTATGAAATCTTTTGGAAGAGAAACCCAAAAACAAAACTATAAGGGCTTACGCCAAAAGTGAACAATATCAAACCAATTTTGATAGAGAAAGGTTAGTAAGGTTTCCCAGCAAGTGGCATTAGAGCTGGGTTCAGCTTAATCATGTAGGTGGATGCGGAACAAAATAGTGTGGTGAGCGGTAAGCCCCTAGCAAATGATGTTTCACATAAGGCATATGCCCGAACGGATTGAAATATAAGAAAATCCTAGTTTGAGAGGAGACTCGATGGAACTTTGTTCGAGGGATGATTGTTTGAAATGTGCCCAAAGTCTCATAATGTCCCACATTGATTAGGAATATGAAGGTTTATGAGTATATAAACATAGACATTATCAAATTTGTATGAGACCTTTTGGGGAAGAAGCCCATAAATAAAACCATGAGAGTTTAAACTTAAAGTGAAAAATATCATACTTATGTGGATAGGAAAAGGTCCATAAAGTTTCTCAACATTTATTTATTTAAATTTTTTGAAGAGTCAATATCTATTTTTTAATAGATAAAGCAATACAAAACAGCCACAAAGTAGACAAGATGTATACTGGCAGCCAAACAACAAAAAAAGAGGAGGGAGAAAACCTCACCACCCATCACCTAGAGGTAGGGCTAGTAACGAGCCGAGCCGAGCCGAGCTTTGAACATTTCGAGCTAGGCTTGTTAATTTATGAGGAGCTCCTGAGCCTCAAGCCGAGCTTTGAACGAAATTTAAAATCGTGCTCAAGCTTGGCTTGATTTAAAAAGCTTGGCTTGAGCTCATTAGGCCCGTTTTCCATATGAACGAAGCCGAAGCTAACCTCGAGCTCAAGCCCAATCCCGAGCCTAAATAGAAGGACCAAAAAAAGAAGATAATGATATGGATGTTTTAAAAAATAAAAACAACCATCCATGCAACAGTGGATTTATTTCAGCAAGACTTGCTTACATCCATTGGGGTGGGGTGGGAAGAACCACTATCAATGAATGGGAATTTGATTTTGAAGAACAAATCTCCTACCTTAAAATGGATTTGGAGATCACCTCAAAAGCCAAACTAAAATTTGGCAATGAGACATCTTCAGGAAACATGTACACAATAAAATGGGACCTTAACACTTAAATGAAACTCTTAGCTCATTATAGAAACTCGGCACATGTACTTCCTCTTTCTTCTCGACTACGCCAATTTGTAGTCAATTCAAATTCTGTCAATAAATTTAGGAAATACATGCAGTAGGCGGGAGGAGTCAATTTTATGCCTTGTCCCAGTTAAACATGCATCAGATTCCCACACTCGGGCACTGATGAGTGGAATGCCTACAGCTACTTCTCATTATCAGCACATCAACGAATTCAGAGTTATCACAAGAACTAAACTACATTGCCAATTACACCAAGCCAGAGACTTAAATTACTAATACATTGAGCATGATAACGTGCTTCTCAATAACACAAGTGTAGAGATGGAATTAATAAAGTGTAAAGTATCTTTGTTTTTCCATTTTTTTTTTTTTTGATAAGTAAACAAATTTGTCCGTAGTGGAACTCGAACCCGGTCCCCTCCCCATGCCCACCCTAGACCTAAACCACTAAGCTAGGCCGCATTGGCAAGTGTAAAGTATCTAATCTAGCTTTACTATAATCTAAATGCCCCCTTAGGCCCTACTTGACCATTTGAAACCAACTGTCAGACCTTATCAAATTGAACACCTATGATTCAATTTCATATCAATATTTGACTCCAAGAACCACTATCTATACAGTTTTGACTCCTAAATATCAAAGAAATTGGAGAAGCTTTACCCATCCCCTATCTAGTAAATGAGCTCAGTGATAGTTATTTGAAATGTCTATTACACCAAATAATTCCTTATTCCATTTCATTATTCATGAGCATCCTTTTGTCATGGCAATTTATGCATAAAAATGGATTGAAACCCATTGGTAAGGTACTTGTGAAAATATGGTAATTATAAATTTACATGATAAATAAAAGTATCATTCACTAATTCCTCGATTTGTTTGCAGAAAGAAACAGAGAAAGGACAAAAGAAAACATATGTTCAGTCTCGTGTTTGACATTGTTTTCGTTTCCAAGAACAGGAAAAATTGAACTCAACTAAGCCACACAGTTAGTCGTACAAGGGAAGAGGCTCAGGGACAGCTTTTGTAGAATTTTAAGATTTTATAATTTTTCTTTTCTTTTCCCATACTTTCTAAGCATCCAAACGGCAAATTTATCCAATAATTTTATCCCAATATCTAGCACAACTAAAGATCAAGGAGAAACTAAATGGAGAAACTAACAGGAAGATTGCAGCAGCAACATAATAGTTCTCTGATGAGCCAACCCCATGAATGAGAGGGTCCTGCATTCCATCAATTTCCCCGGACGATTTTCTCCTACCTGTTCAATAAACATAAATAAAGATTAGTATTTTCACAAGCAAGTTCAAAACACTAACAACAGACATCTATATTAAGTTTGCAAACTAAGAGAGAGTTTCCAGCTGTGCTTAGCTTATTTGTGTAGTAAATCTTGTTTTCCTAGCTCATAGATAATGAAAATCATCAGATCTTTCCTCATTAAAACTAGACAATGGATCTCTGTTTGGTTAGTCAGGAAAAAACAAAACAAAACGGTAGAAGATAGAATATACACCTCCCTGCAGAGGCCAAACAGTTCTATTATTTTCCATTCGTATTCTTTCACCCATAAATCAAACAATTAACCCTCCGTTTGGTTTCCAAGAAGACCAATGGAATAAGGTAGGAATTAGAAATTCGAGTCCATCCCAAAAGCCAAACAGCTGCTTTTATCCATTATTGCATCCATATAAAGCTCTCAGCAAAACCAAGAAATAGCCCTTTGTCTGATTGCTGAGAAACAGAGGAAGAAAAACGAAAATAGAAAGTCACATCCATCCAGATATTCTAGAAATGGAAATATCATCCCACCTATCCAGATATTCTAGAAATGGAAATATCTTCCTATGAAGCACTTGTGTCGACGAAGAAGGAAGTCGCCTGCTAGGGCTGGTGCGGTGGCCTGTGGGTGGTGCCGTCTGTCTTGGTGCTGCTGCTGCTGAGGGTTTTTAACTTTTTGATTTTCAAATGGGCGAAAATGGCGAGTGAGAGAGGGAGATGGTCAGGAGGTCACGCCTTTAAACCATGTTTCGTGTTTATTGCAGGACAGACTAATTTCTTTTGATAAAATTAAATGGGGTTGTAAAGGCTTGGAGCAAATGCCGAGATCGATTAAACTGTGACAAAATTAATAATGCTAATTTATTTTTATCTCTGCTTAACCCCCAAATCACGGCCTCGTTCTGACTAAACCTTATTAAAATATTTTATAGCTTTTTTACAAAAATAATTAATGAATTCAAAAATTTAAAACAAAAATTTTTATTAACTAATATATTATCAAATAACTAATAATAAATACATGAAATAAAAAATAGCTTACATATTATATATGATATAATATATTATAAAATATAAATTTAACAATATATAAATTAGAATATATATTATCCCAAAAATATATTATGAATTTTATATAAATTATTTATTAAAAACATTATAATAATAACAATTATTATGTATATTAAAGTATAAAAATAAAATAATAAAAAATTAATTTCAAAATATAATCTAGGCGGCTATTATTATTATTCTCGATACACGATTCATATTACTCATTCTACTGCTTTCTACCCCAAAACCATTTCTAACTCGAGGATTTTCGTAAAATCTCGCCCCTAGAGTCACCGACAACTTATCACCCGTAAAACGAAAAATTTCCGCTGTCTTCATAATCTCGATCAAAACTTTTCCTCGTCACTAAATTTCATGGCATCTAACTTTAATCCACTGCCAGCTCGCTTCATCATCCGGTATCTAGAGAATTTTCTAGGCTTCTTGAACCCTATGGCAATTTATTATTTTCATTAACATTTTGTCATTTTTGAAAATTTCTAATTTTTTCAGTTTTACGTAAAGAATAATAGTTTCCAACCTCAGACGATTGAGAAAAATAACCTCAAACCTATTAAAAACCCGATTAAAATTAAATTAAACCCATGCCATTAAGCACGTAGGTATCGACTTTAATCCAAAATAATCGTCTTCACACTATCCCTACTATGAAAAAAAAATAGATTTCGCTGCCGATTTTTCGCTTAAAATCGGTTTTCTATGGTGCCGAAAAGATTTTCTGATTCGAAAAATCGGTCCCGCAAAAATCGCAAAAATCGGGAAAATCGCCGATTTTTCTCCGTGGGAAAATCTAAAATCCGATATTTTCCTCGAAAAATCCGATTTTTCCTAAATTTTGGGTAAATTATATTTTAGGTCACTTCAAGAGAGAGAGAAATTAAAACGGCCAAACAAAGCTCACAGAATAAAAAAGTGTATTTTGAAAAAATAATTCATGTTTGATGCATTGACCAACCCAGTTGACCGATTTACCCACTGACAAAGTGTCCCACCGGTCTCTCTACTCTCTTCTTGTCACATCTATCATCTCTCCTTTGGCTCTCTCACCCTCTCTCCTCAAAAAAAAATACGTAAATTCTGTATTTACAATCCTAATGGTGCACCATTTTGAACTTTACGGAATAATTGATATGATATTAATGTTATCATATCAAATATTATAAACAGCAATCAAGTTTTTTTAATACAGATTTTAACTTTAATGTACAATAATGTTCATTAAAATTCCCAAAATTCTTATGACTCAAAAATATGAAAAAAAATTACTTCTAAAGGGTTTCAAACCTATCCAAAATACCCCAAGAAGACCCTCTAACTACCAATCCATCGATCGCAGACTTATTATATATACAAGAAACTTTTTTATATTATTTTATTATTTATTCGTTTCATAATCCCTTTTATAATATTTTATTTCTGTGATTATAACTTATAATATTTTTTAAATCAAATATTAATTTGAAAAGGAAAAGAAATAAAATAATATCATTTAAAAAATTTAAAATTATAATATATAATATTTTGAATCTCCTCATTATCTACATAATATTTATAATAATAAATAAAATAAATATATAATATCTCTTTTAATATAATAATATCTAATAATATATTAAATATAATATATTTAATTTAATAATTACTAATCAATTTGATTTTAATCTACCTTAATTAAGATATGAATCATTTCTCATAATCTATATAATTAAAATATGAAAAAAAATTTAATAACCGATATTTTTATAAAAATATCCACCGATATTTTACCGATATTTCCGATATTTTCGATATTTCCGTAAAATCCAATTACCGATATATCCGTTGCTACGACATTTTGATCATTGATCCTTTACTCGCATTAAGCCAAAAAAATTTATCTCAAGATTAAGTAAAAAAACAAATACCACCTATCCAGATGCACAAACGCAGATAAAAAGTCCATAATTCGCTCAGACTGCACTTCAAACACGACAAGATTAAATTTGTCCCGCATCTAAATCCGACCAGATTAGTCCCAAATTAAGCACAAAATTAATCCCGCGTGACCAAACACGGGCCTAAGGGATTCGGGGTCATTGCTATCATCGGTCGGGCCGATGCAATGAGGCGCCAGAGGCCCTCGGCGGGTTTTTAACTCTCAATTTTTATTTTGGGTTAAGGGCTTAAGGCACTAGCAAAAGAAATAATAAAAATCATTTTTAATATATAGGTCTGGGTTGGGCTCCTGCCCGACTCGAGCTTCTGACTCGAAATTTATCAAGCCTACCCATGGCTGCTTCACTGCCATTAACAAGCCGAGCCTCACTGAGCTTTTTCGGTACCGAGCCCGATAAATTTCTGGCTCATTACCAGCCCTACTTAGAGGCCATCCATTCCAAAAAAAAAAACTATAATAGATTGCACCTCTTCACCTAAGAACACCCAACTCCAGCTCCATAAGATAGACAAAAAGAATATTTTCATTTCTTTACAACTAAAACCCCATATTTAAAAGTTACATGGTTTCTCACCCTTTCACATTGTCCAAAAAATACACAAGGAATAGAATTCCAAATCTTCTTCCTCTTTTTACCCATAAAAAATCCCCTCCATTTGGAAATAGCCTTCTTGACCGTCTTACAAAAGGCCCAACAAGCACCCACCAAAGAGAAAATGATCTCTCATAAGGAACTAACCACGAAGCGATACAATAGTATGTAATGAACTAATGAGTCAATATCTATCCACTTTGTATTTAAGTAAATTATCTTTTTTGAGATTTTTATTTGTTTAGCATTAACCTCTAGGACTCTATAAAGGTATTAAAGGTATGATTTTTGCCGAAGGACTTTTTTTCATTTATTCATTTTGTATATTACATTATAATACTCTATTTTAGATCACTTTACATATTATATTATAATATAATATTATGTTCTGGATTGAAACCTGGTTCTCTATCCATCCCACCCCTTACTACATGAGTCAGGTCTTAAGAACTAACTAAGATTTTTTTAGAGAAGGAACAAAAGAAAAATGCATAGGAGAGTGAAGAGAGATGGACCAAAAATATATTGGCCGGGTTTTAGATGAGATAAGTTAAGACCAATTTCCTATATATTTCTAAGTTAATTAATAAATTAGGCGGATTACATGAACTAATAATAAAATCTTTGCTGTCCGGATTTTACCTTACTGTTCTTGCTGCATTTAAGTGTTGTGAATTTCCGATTAATTGTTGTATATATAAATATATGAAAAAAAATAATATATATATATATATATATATATATAGGTATATACATATATAAGTTACAAAAAGATTAAATTATTAAAAAATATTATTTGTGCGACCTTGTTTACAATAAGAAACATCTTCTAACTTATCATTGAAGTGGAAATGCTTAAATTATGATTAAGATATATGGTGATGACATTGTCTAGGAAATGAAGTAGCAGCAGTGTCTCTCATACACAAGACCCTAGTTTTCTAAGCAAGTTTTATTGGTTGGAGGTGAAACTAAATATCACACACTGCTTGATTAATGGACACACCCAACAATATCACAGCACTCTGTGTCTTCCTTCCTCCAAATTTTTATATAGTTCATCAATTTTGGCCTGCACAATAACATTTATTTGGATTATTTTCAGAAAATGGAAGAAGGAAAATTAGAGAACAAACCCAATAATATAATTTACCTGGTAGTGTTTTAGCATTTTATCTCTTCTCTTCTTCAAGGTTGGAGTTACCAAGTCTTGTTCTGCCTCAAATGGCCTGGCCTCCAAAATCACTCCCTTTATGTGTTCAAACCCTCTCAACTGGTTCAAGGATAGCAGAAATTTTTTTCAAAAAGAACATTAATAAGAAAAAGAAAGAAATGACAAAAAGAGCAAAAAGTAGTAATCCCTCTTGAGGAACTCATGTCTCTTGTAGGACTCAGCCTATAACGGGAGGCACCAACTAATACCATTTGGAATGACCTATTTTCCTGTATATATATTATCCACTTTATGTTTAAAACCATCGCGCTTTAAAATACATTTACATAGTTAAGTAAGCTCAATATAAATATAACTTGAGAAACTTTTTCCGGAATTTTACATAGGATATAACAATGTTAATCATTTCTTCATAATTGAACAGAAAATGAAAAGAAAAAAAATGCATATTTAAGTAAACTCACAAACTCACAAATCATCAGAGGTTACCTTGCTTAGCTCTGCTGTAGCCTTGAGCTCAGAGAGGACATAACTATGTAGCTGACTAAGTGAACATAGTTCAGGAAAGGCACCCTTATGGCGATTTAGATCCCCCCACTTCTTAGTGCTCTCTTCATGTGGTACAACCACTGCAACCAGCATTGACTTGAACGTGCTTCCATAGATCCAAACCTTGCAGACAAAAATATCAAAATCTCAATAAACTAGTAATCAGAATCAATGATACTTTTGACACAATCAACTTAAACTAGAAAAAAAAAAAGGCTCACATCTTCAACAATCTCTGCTGCACTATAGACCTTTTCGAGATATTCAAGTGCAACATATTCTCCTTGGGAGAGTTTGATAAGATTCTTCTTCCTGTCGATGATCTTGAGAACTCCATTTGGAAGGATCTCCCCGATGTCTCCTGGCAATACAAAAGAATAGACATATTAGAACTCAAATATTTGATAAACAATTTTTGTGACGTGAAATGGCTGTGCTGATCAACCTGTATGAAACCACCCGTCTATGATGGATTCTCGTGTGAGTTCTGGATTCTTGTGGTAGCCGGAAAACACAGTTTTCCCCCTCAGACATATCTCACCCCGTGAAGGATCGCCAAACGGATCGTAGCCCATCTCTGGAACCTCTTCCAGGCGCAACTCACTGAATACAGATATTGGACCAACAGTCCCAACCATGCACATTTCGTCCGGAAAGCAAACCGAAGTCAATCCACAAGTTTCTGTTAATCCTGGATGAACCACAATAGGAATGGTTGAATATGCGTTAAGAAGAATGATATTGAATATTGAATACCGATATTGAATATTCATGTTAAACCCAAATCCTACAAGTTTGATTTTTTAAAAGAGTTAGACTTTTAACATAATAGGAGAGCTTGGTTTGGCAAGAGGTCTTGGTTCGAGTCACCTTTCTACAATTTGTTCCCTATGTTTGACTCTCCCATGCCACAGCGAAGGGGATGTTAAGAAGTATGATATTTGGTTATTTAACAATATATATATTTATAAAATTTGAAATGGTCTTTGTTCAGGTTTGAAGAAGAACACCATCACCATCAGTAAGTGAATCTATTTCCCATATTATTTTCTCTTAGAGTTTGGTGACTTAAATTCTTTCCACTGGACATATAGGGGTGATAAACCTATTCCATGGCTCATTATTGATGTTATTGGGGTATGTTTAGTCTTGGGATGCCTATATATGATGTGCATTTTAGGATAAAAGAAATTCTAATGTATTATGGGGAATTTTAGGATATTGTCTGACATTTTAAGGTTTTGTCAGGTTTTTCTCAATTTAGGGTTTCCAGGTAAATAGGTGTGTTTCTAATTTTTATTTTTATATTGTTGTCTATTCCTCCCCCTTTTTTCTCAACATTTCCCTTCCTGTTAGTAATCTATACCATCTTGCCTTTGCTTCCAGCAGTCCTTAGAAAAAGTTAAGCAAAATAGTTTGGTGTTGTGTCTCATGGGAACGTTGTTCCTTACCATAGCCTTGTGTTACAAAGGCACAGCAAGTGACTCTCAAGAATTCTTCCACATCAGTGCTCAAGGGAGCGCCTCCAGATATTATCAGTCGAACCCTACCACCTAGCCTTGCTTTGACCTTAAGAGACAGTAAGATTTTACAGTCAAAATAACTTATCATGGAAAACAGGAAGGAGACTGACATGGGAGAATTGTTCCATTTCATCAAAGTAGTATAGAAACAACCTTTCTGAAAGCTAATAGATCAGCCAATGGTGATGCCTCTCTATGTTTGTATCCTTCCTTCATCCAGGAAAGTTTGCTGTATAACCATGTAAAACAGCAATCATATATAAGGAGTGAACAAAATAACCAGTTATGGCTGATACAGAAACATCAAGATATAATAATAAACAACCTTACCGTTTGTAGAAAATGTCGAAAAATTTCCTCCTTACAGGATTGAGTTCTTGTACTGCCTTTTTGATACCTGAAATACAGATATGCTGAATTGGATAAGCAAGTTCAGTCTAATGGGTTAAAGACAATATAGAGCTTCAGATTTTCTATACCTTCATGCACTCTTTCAAAAACTCGAGGTACACCCGCAAAAAGGGTCGGCTTCAACTCCATTAAATCTTCCCTCAGTTCATTCAAATCCTTCAAGTAAGAGTTAACAACATTATTTTAGTCAACAAATTATGATCCTAGAAGAACTTTAGGACTCATGCCTAGGGACTCTCATGTGATTTCCTGAAATAAAGAAATATTCAAGATTAAATTAGGATCCTAAATCTTCTCCATTATACTCTTCAATTTCCTTTTTTCCATTATATAGGCTATCGGCTCGGAAGGTCCTGAGCATATACGGCCTCGATTTATTAGCCAGATTTGACCGTGCATACATAAATTAAAATAAATAAAGAGCTTAAAATTATAAAATATTATATAAATTATTATCAGATGTAATTAAGTAGTTAAATTTAATAAAATAAAAATTATTTTATATTTAATACTATTTAAATAATTACAAACATTTACAAATACATGTATTATCAAATTAATTAATTTTGACAACAAAAGCAATATATAAAAACTACAATAGTTTATGGTAAGTTAGATATTAATTTTTTGACACATAAACATCTTTGTTACACGTAGTGATTTTGCCTCTACTACGACTCGAACCTCGAAACCCCTACCCTCCCTGACGTCCTACTTTTTTTTTTTAAACTTTAAACGACTTACCAACTAAGATACATCGTGACTAAATTAGATATTTAATTTTAAAGTACCAAGTCTTAATAATTCAAATTCATCTTTAAATTAATTTAAATAATAATTTTGGTTATTATAACTTTCGAAAAATTGTTAAAAAAATGTCATAATTCAGATTCACTTTACGCTATAATGTCCTGAATATAAAAAATATCAATATTATAATTAAATATAAAATTTATCAATTAAGTAGACATTAACCCACCTTCCCTCGTTTAATAAATCATCCAATAAATTTGGCAAAAGCTAAGAAAATAACTTTCCTTCTTTTCTTGGTGTCACCCTCCCTTCTTCTTCCCTATCCTCATGCATACATCACACCAGTTAACAAGCATTCATAGCCTTTAAAAATTTGACGTCACCATCTTCCTTGTCTCTCTTACTTAGTCTTTCTTGCTTAAAGGAGATAAACTGGAATATAAAATGTTCAATAGCCTTGAGCCCTCTAATGGACGCCCTCTCATTTCCTATTTAAAGCCATTTCGGCAAGCTCCAACAGCTTTCCAGTGAAATGTGTCTGTAAAGAATGGCTTCCTCTACCTCTTCAAACTTTGTTTCATGGAAAAATTTTGATTTTAAGTTATGCAAAGGAATCTCAAATTTCTCTTACAAAAAATTGATTTTTTTTGTTTTGATGGGTAGAAGCAGAGCAAGAATACGTGGAATCGGCCTTTTTATTCTCTAAGAAGACTGAGTTGACCGAGTTAACTCGTAATCTCAGCCGAAACATTTCGAGTTTGAACGATTCATGACCGAATTTGTGAATATCTCGTATCTGGTATCAGACTCGAGGTAACCACCTTTGAGAAGGATACGACTCGACAGATTCGTTCTGAATCGGCCGAGTTTTTGAACCCTGTAAGGAGATCTTAAGTTGAAATGAAAAAACAGAGTTTTCTAGCAGCGTACATACCCCATGATAGTAGCCAACAGAAGCACCCTTATGGAAGAAATATTCCTCAATCATGCGGTCCAGGATATGAGCCAGGGGCAGGAAAGATAAATACACATCATCTACTGTCATCTATCCGAATCAAAAATTCAAATATCAGAATGAAAATGGAGAGAGAATAAAGACATTAGCATCTGTCAGGAAATCCAAGGTAATAAATCATCTGAATATTATTTTACCTTGTCTTCAAACTGTTCCATAAAAATATCAACCCCTTTTACAAGTGTAGTAACATTTTCATGTGTCAGAACCACGCCTTTAGGAATTCCACTGGTTCCACTTGTGTACATTATTGTACATGTGTCCAAAGGCTGAGGTGGAAAAACCTCCGCTGGATTTTCCTTTCCCTGATGAACAAGAGACTCTGGAAATCACTATAATGCAAAGTAGATGGTCGAAAAATCAACTGCCAGTTTTCTGCAAATGAGGACAAAATTTCATTCTAGATTACTCAAAATCACGACCTTAATTCGCTCGACTTAATCCAAAAGTTTACACATCATGGATTTTTTCGTAAATTTCTATCAAGCGAGATCGTGCTTTGATAGACTCCATCCGCAAGCTCGATACTAAATATGCATACTACCATCAATTTACTAAGGAAGTGAGTCCCACATGATGGGAAAAAAACATTACTAAATATGCATACTACCATCAGTGTACTAAGGAAGTAAGTCCCACATGATGGGAAAACAAAACATTGGGAAACGAACCATATGAAGGAACTCATCCCATGAGTATGGTTTGATTCCAATATCAGATGTCTTATCCTTTTGTTCGTCTGTCATTGAAGTAAAGCAGACTATCACTGCAACAAGGAAGAAATGAAGTCACTACAATGCCTTCCATCGGTGGAAGAAAACGAAAAGTGATCTAATTATTCTCACATTTCAGCCTTTTAGCAAATCTACAATCAGGGCTCAGAAGCTGCAAACATGAGTATTTCGGAAAATCAGATTAAATTAAAGCAAAATATGTAATCCTAAAAGAGGACAAGTGTTTTGATTTCCTCACTTCTTTCACTTTCTTATCTTGGACGAAAACAAAATCAACCTCTGCATGATCTATTATATAATCCACAGCCCCTGGCCCTGCCTCCAAGGAAAGCCATGACAAGTTCAAATGTGAAACTCAAAACGTAGGGACAACAGACTTATTCAACAATGAAGCAGACTAAATTGTAGACAAGCAGAGGAGAAAGAAGTTAATACCAAGGGTATCATATAGAGGAACGCAAATCAAACTGTAAGCACTGCAAGCCTGGAGAAATTGCAAACAACAAATTCATTAAACTCAACAATGAACTTCAGCAATGAAAGACTCGAGATCTAGTAAAATGTTCGAACAGACCTCCATTGCTACAATCCACTGGGGGCAGTTCGGTCCATAAATCCCGACAGGGGAGCCCTATGACAAGTAATCATTGAAATTGTTAAGAAAAGTTCCAGGATGGCTTCCAACACTATGATTTTTGTGCTTATAGTCAGCAGCTAATATGCTTACTGGTTGAGCACCGGAGGCCTGTAATGCAGAACCAATTTGGAGAACTTCCTCATAGACTTCCCTGTATGTTTTCCACTTATATGGTCCTAACTAAAGATCAAATAAAAGTCAGGCAGATTAACACCAACATCTTACAAGAACCTTGCATTTTCAGTCAATACACACCTTCCCATCAATGAATTCTCTCCATCCAAGCATCCTATTTCCGGGATACTTCTCACATGACATCCTGCAGTTAAATATTCTGTCCTTAATTTCACATTCTCATTCTCTATTCCAAATATCAAAATGTGGAATATATGGGCTTGTCTGGTTCCTGTTTTTGAAAACTGTGAGAATAGTCTTTGAAAATACAAAGAACACCATTTTGGAGACTGAGAACCTTGGCCTTTGGGCCCAGACCCACTACTCAGTAGGCCCAGCGCTTGGCCCACCTCATGAAGCAACCCACTATATTAAAATCATACAGGAACCGACCAAATGGTGCAGTCCTAAACCCCGTCTGGGATCCCAAGTCCCCCAACCGGCCATCCTATCGCATATAGAAAGGGTCTTATGGATGACTATATTAGGGAAGAAATCACCCGCAGGATATTTATCTATGGGTCTCCCAATGTACAAATCCCATAAGCCTCAAAAACGTAATCCTCGATAAGGAAGAACTGGTCCTTAATAAGGAAAGAAAAATCTTATCACCAAAATTACAAGATTATCTTTCCTATAATCAAGGAGAAATTGGAATATAAATGAAAGGCATCCCACGAGGGCAAGGTATGCAACCCTAACTATCGAACTTCCTTCTTCTTCTCCATCCTTTTGCTAACTTAAGCATCGGAGAGGCGGTCGGCACACCGCTGTCAGACCCCCTTTTTTGCAAGTTTACATTGCGTCACTGATGCCTCGGAGGTCAAATGAACCAGGTACCGACAATTGGCGTCATTTGTGGGAATCGAATAAAAAGTCCCATCAGCGACTTGCTAGGGATTGGCTCCGACATCTATCTAGTAACCCTTCGCCACCAGTAGCTCCGACGGTTCCCATACGCACATCTGATTCGTCCGACACAGACGCAATGACTAGAAACCTGGTGATCCAATCGCCAGATGATCAATTTCTTCATTGGTGTCAAGACATGGAAAAGAAACAGGAAGAGCAAGCAAAATAGATAAGGGAATTGCAGGATCGCACTAACTGTCTGCAGCGGGAAAACGACCGTTTACGGGCCCAGGTTGAAGAAAGGCGCAATCTTGACGAATGAGATAGTGGCCAAGCAAAGCACTCGACCGTTCACAATAAAGGAAAGAAGCCCATCATCCTTGACAACATAGATACCCCTAAGCAGATGACGTAGTTACTGTGCAGTTTCGCCAAACCCTCCCCCAAGAAAAGCAACAAGGCCAACCGTACAGACACTCCCTATCACCCCGCATTCAACAACACGATAATGGCCTACAGGCAAGGAGAGAAAAGGTCAAGAGTGAGCACCAAACGCGAACGCCCGTAAACGCAGATGCATTACTTCACGGCGTGGCGCCGATGATGCCATCAGATCCACCTTCATTACAAAGACTGATGCCCTGCTATGCCGCTCAGAAAGCAACGCATTTGAAGTCCCACAACATGCTCTCTTCCCTGTGGCACATATCCGACTATGAGCCGTCCCATGGTTTGTCATTCCAACTTTCACTATGTTTGATCGTTTATTGACCTATATGATCACATGCTCATTACAACTCAAACAATGACTTGAATGCCGACAATGACCCTCCTCACTATGCAAAGTTTCTGTTAGCCCGAGTGTACAAGACTAATCTAGTTTCACAAGCTCCCTCGAAGCTCAATAAACACGTTTAACGAACTTTGGGGAGCATTCATCTCACAACACCTGTGCTTAGTGCGTCAGAAAAGGAACATTAGTTCCTTACAAACTATTTTGAAATATGAAGACGAGTCCATACGGGACTTTACAATGAGGTTCGGGCAAGCCGTCCAACAAATAGAATTTTACAGCATGAACGCAGTCCTTCAGAACTTCAAGAGAAGCTTCAGGCCGTCGACCCCCTTCTTCCATTAGCTATCTCTAGACCCACCATCAACAATGGAAGAGTTATACAAGCAGGTAGACAGGTACTCAACACTAGAGGACAATATCCAAGCAGCAACCTAGACGGTTATGATCACAAACCAAACGGTTGATAAAGATAAGCCGACGGGAAAGAAACAGCCCACATCCAAGGAAGGTTATAACGGAAACAAGAATCGACCTTGAGACCAATCTCATAAAAAAAAATAAAAAATAAAAAAAGAGCCCCCGCAATTCACTCCCTAGAACATCTCGTACGAAAGGTTGTTGCCCCTCATTCACGACCTACCAGATTTCAAATGGCCTGCACCCATCCAAACGGATCCCGCTTAGAGAAATAAAACCTTGCGATGCGATTATCACAAGGACCATGGGCACGAAACCGACTGGTGCCAAAGTCTAAAGTTCCTAGTAGAAAAGCTTATCAAGGCAGGACACCTCAGGAGGTACCTCAAGAAAGTTGATCAGGGAGTGGAGTCGAGGCATCCCGTAAGGAGAATTGTAGCCATTCAGGTACTCCATCGAGCCTGCACACCATAATTAGATGATCTGGGCAACTTTATCAGATGGATCAATATCAATCAAAACAATGAAAGAAAAGAGACTCCGTCGTATAACTACGGCTAAGGCTAGTGAACATTCACACTATTAGCAAATTAAGGATAAGTTGAGCCAATAGATGGCCCCATATTATTTCCTCCAAATTTACTAACAGTAATATTATGCCTCATCATTATGTTCCAAGATTTCACCCTATATTAATGGTTTTAATGTGCATGGAGTGAATCGATGGATTCAAAGTAAAGTATGCGTAATTTATTCCTAATCCTCAGCCTTCACATGGATGAAGCTTTCTTCTACATGCTAAATTTAGCCTGGTGAATCCTCTCTAGCTTCAACGGAGTAACTGGCTAACGATGTCGGGAGATTTCTCAATTTCGTGAGTTCTGGCCGCCACTAACGAAGCCTGTCTCAATCGTCAAAGACTTGAGGCCTTATAATGCCATAATGGGCCAGACCTAGCTGCACTCCATGAAGGCAGTGTCGTCAACGTACCACCAAATGGTGAGCTATTTGACAAGTGCGTAAGGTGTCGACCTGAAAGAACCAGCCGTCGTACGACAATGCTATAAACCGCACTTCGCACGAACAAGGAGGGAAGTGTGATTTTCAATAGCCCCCGACACCCTTCACCCGCATAGCACCGCTAATATGCCACTCAAACTGGCGAGGAAAAGGACCACGGGTCAGGATCCACCGGAATAAGTGGAGTCGACGTTAGAGAAATTTACCTACGCCAACTCCCTTCTGTCCAATGAAGAAAGATCATAGTTACGACTCGTGTTGTTGCGCAACATTGATGTATTAACTTAGAGACACTCTGATATGGTTGGGATAAGTCCAACGATGGCTTCTCACAAGCTGAACGTCCTCCCCACTGCCAAGCCAGTAAGGCAAAGGGTGTGGCGGTTCCACCCGGACCGACGTCAGATCATTCAAACGAGAATAGACAATCTTCTAGCAACAAGGTTTATAAGGGAGGTAAAGTATCCTGAATGGTTGGCCAATGTCGTGGTGATACCAAAAAAGGGTGGTAAGTGGCACGTATGTGTCGACTACACCGATCTCAATGAAGCATGTCCCAATGATAGCTTCCCCTTACCACGCATAGATCAAATTGTGGATGCAACAGTCAAGCATGGCATTCTGTCTTTTCTGACACCTTCTCTAGACACCATCAGATCCCTATGCACCCGCCTGAAGAGAAGAAAACAGCCTTCATCACGCCCCACAGATTGTACTGCTACAACGTAATGTCGTTTGGTCTGAAAAACGCAGGGGCAACTTATCAAAGGATGGTGACTAGGATATTCCAACCCCTGATAGGTAAATCCATGGAGGTTTATATCGATGATATGCTCGTAAAATCCAAAGAACGCCTCGACCATAAAAGGCATTTACAAGAAACCTTTGAGTTATTGCAAAGACACAACATGAAACTTAACCCTTTGAAATGCGCATTCGGAGTCAGCTCGGGCAAGTTCATAGGCTTTATGGTAACACAGAGGGGGATAGAGGCTAATCTCATCCAGCTCAAGGCCATAATGGATTCTCAGACCCCCACTTCTAGAAAAGGGGTTCAACAACTAACTGGCCGACTAGCAGCCTTAGGGCGATTCATATCTCGCTTCACATATCGTTTGAAGCCGTTCTTGGCCACCCTAAAGGGAGCCCAGCAAGCCGATTGGAATCAAGAATGCGACCATGCTCTTACAGCAATCAAACAATATCTCATCGAACCAATCTTTCATTAGCCTGCCGGGACGCTCTATATTTACTTGGCAACTCGAAATCTCGATGAGGTGCATGACACCAAAGAAGATAAAATCTAAGCAAAGACCCATATTTTATAAGCAAGTCCTTATCCGAGCATTTAAGCTCACATACCCGTCTCGGCAGCGCCCGCACTCCGGGTAGGTGCTAAAAACCTTCGTCCCTACTTCCAGCGCACCCTATCATTGTACTCACCAACCTCCTCTGAGAAGCACTATACATAAGCTCGACGGCTTGAGCGGATGGCTCGTGGGTGTTGAACTGCGGATTTCGTATTCACATAAACCTCGCTTGGCGATGAAGGGCATCATCGACTTTTTAGCGAAGGTTTCTCAACAAGAAACGAAGTTAGACCTAATGACCATAACGAGCCCCTGACCCTTCGCTTAGTGAGGTATCAAATACACACGTGACGCACACCGTGCTCGAAGAAGTACACGTTGCACTCGACTACTTCAGCAAATAAATAGAGGCCAAAGCCTTCGCATCCATAAAAGACAAAGAGGTTGTTCAGTTTATATGGAAGAACATTGTGTGCAGGTTTAGAATACCCCAATCAATTGTAACAGACAATGGGCTACAATTCGATAGTCAAGAATATAGGAAATTTTGTAGCAAATTGAAAATCGAAAACCTATACTTGACCCCCCTAGCACTGCAGTTAGCCCACTGCATTTAAGCGTCTAAATAAACACTTATCGCCTCTAAAAACGCCAACATTCAGTTAAAGGAAAGTGGGTAGAAGAACTACCAAGAGTATTATAGGCCTACAGAACAACCATCCGGAAGCCGACAGGGGAATCACCGTTCGCCCTTACATAAGGGATGGAGGCTATGATCCCTACAAAAATCGGGATGCCCACCATTCGGACAGAAATTCCTAAGGAAGCAAATGTCGAAGCCATAACCAAAGACCTAGACACAACATACCAACTCGGGGAAGCAACGACTATGCGCATAGCATCATACCAGCAAAGGCTGGAAAACTTACATAACATGGGTGTAAAGCCGCGTACATTCAAAGCCAGAGAGTTAGTCTTAAGAAGGGTCTTTGAAAACACCGGCTTAACCCAGATGTGAAGTTCGTGCCAATTAGGCACCATACATGGTGGTTCTCGAGTAGGATGTACCGTTTTATGCGCTGAAAGAAACTGCATGACTGCTATTCCCAAGATGTGGAACGCCATGCATCTTAAGAAGTATTATCAGTGGTGTATTCTTTGAGGAGATTATTATCAATAAAAGATTATCCTTTACACATTTCCTCTTAAAACCTATAGTTGCCTCTTCCTAAAAGTCCAGATATGGTTGTTGTCCTGCTGGCATTCTAAAAATTTCAGACATGGTTGATCGTCACACATAAAAATCCAGCATTGTTGATAAACTTCACAATATAAAAAATCCAGACATGGTTGATGTCCTGCTGGCATATAATAAAGTCCAAATATGGTTATTGCCCTGCTGGCACTTTCAAAATAAAAGAAAAGGGAGTCGGGCATGGCTTTTTATCAAAGCATGACTCATATTCTGTCGTCGCCTCTATATTTCATTAAAATGCCCTAAAGAGTGCCAAGGGTTACAGGGAATAGTATGCATTTTGGTGACAAAATGGCGCCCCTTACAAAAATCTCCTAAAAATAACCCAAAACTAATATAAGGGAAAGAGTCAGCCCTGCTCCTCTGCTACGATGCCCTCCATCGAATCCTTCACCGTTTCGACCAAATGCACCTCTACAGCCTCGGCCTCGACGGGTGTTGGGATCGGTGGGGCACCCTAGATTCGCAAAAAAACTATAGAGGAAGTGGGTCGGTAGAGTCAGGCATGCCATCCGGAATCATTGGCCAATCACTTCAGATGCCATGTTTGAACACGCAACATCCATAGCCATAAGCAAAAATATGCTCCAGGGCTTTCTGGTAGTCTTCCACTATGGTTTCCTTGTCCTTGTCCTTGTCCGCCTAGGAATGAAGAGCAGACACCTCATCCCTGGATGCCTCAAGCTCTAGTAAGAGCGACGTTCGCTCAACCGATAGACGGGCAACCTCAGCCTCCAACCCGCGCCCGTCTTCCTCGGTAGCCGCCAAGGCATCCCAAGCCCTAGTCAGTTCATCCTCAACCCTTTCCTTAGCCTCGTCTGCTGCCATAGCTGCTAGTCGGGCCACCTTAGCCTCCTGCTTGGCCTCGTCCCTTTCTTTTTCCTCCCGTTCAATCTTCTCTGCACTAGCTTTGGCCTCATGCTTCCAATGTTGCAACTTGGATTCCGCGTTGGCCAAGGAAGCGCCCAAGGCCTGGTGCATGGAAACAACAAATTGGGCATAAAGTCGCAGTCTCTCAACGCCATCTAGTAGGGATTGAAATTCCCTATGCTAGCAGGCCATATTCCGGATGGCCGTCATAGCCTATAAAAGAGAAGTTATAACGAAATTACTAAACAAAAATAGTAACCAAGTAAAGCAACACGTACTAGTTCGGCTGATCGGTTAAAATCATGGTTGCGAATGAACATCTTGTCCTCGGCCACCGACTGGAAAGCCTCCTTATTCATATAGACGGGGAACGTGATGGAATATTGCTCAAGGTGAGCCGCCACGGTACTTAAGTAATTGTGATGCAGGTCGCTGCATATGCGTGAATGGGAGGCTCCGGCTTTCCTGCCAGTGGGCTCCAACGGTGAATGATCTCCTGAGCACCCTCTAGATCAAGGGAAACCATGCCACCTGGGGGTGGATCCTCTCATAAGGAAGAACGTACATGCTCAACAGCACCTGGTCAAGCGGCCTTCTCCTGCTAGATATGTGGTATCCTGTAGGTGCCAAAGGTGTTAGAGCAACAACACTTCTAAGGGGGACCCATCCCTAATTTCAACATTGTGAAGGACCCTGGGTCAGGATCCCTTCTCCAGAGGCACATTAACCCTATCAGCGCTTCCAAAAACCGTCGATCATCGTGGCTCGACGGGGAACACTGAATTATTGCCCAATCCTTCTGGGCCTCTTCATCTAGTGAAGACCGCCTTGGACGCTTCCCATTAGAAATAGGGGTGGACTTATCCTCCAAGTCCGCAACCCGCTTTCGCATCCATGTAGCAAACCCGACGACAAGCGTAGATTTCTCCTCTTCCTCGATAGACTCACTGGCAAGTATGCTCGTCCAATCCACGAATCCTTCCAACCCAACGCCGGCTACTTTAGTTTGTCAGGCCCTCTTCCTATCTCTATCTTTTTTCGTGCCGGAGCAAGTCATGAATTCAGTCAGCGACCCGACATACCACCAGGCCCCTATGGCGTGCCTCTCGCTGTCTTCCTAAGCAAAGAACTACTCCTAAAAGAGCTACTCTGGCCGGGACTTACAAAGGTCTGGCGAAACAAAGTGCTCTCCTCAATGAGCTCCTTCGATGGCAACGAAGGAAATCCACGAGGACGATGTAAGGAAAGGTGCAAGCAAATTTGCCTCGCACTCTGGGCGACAACAAAAGCTCATGACCGCACTATGCCTCATATCTCCAATGCCGTCCCGATGTTCTGGGGCGCCTTCCTATCCAATTGACTAGCCGGCCTTGCCTGCGCTTACCTGGATAGCATCAGGAAAACAAACGTGTGTCACAAACACAAATCATCTAGCAGAACATGATTTGCAACTAAACTATGACCAACTTGGGAACGTGAGAGATTGGTTCACATCAAAAGGAGCCTTTAAAGAGCTCCAAGGTCTCATAACCACAGTTCCCTAATAATTCAAGACAACCCTTCGCCTATCTTTGGGAGCCTGGGAGCCCGACATAAATTGTAGTTAAGGACTGTAATGACATGGATACCGCCCCTGTCCCCAAATTTATAGATTGCAAACGATCTCAAATAAATATCCAACTCGGTAGAGAAAGCGCTAACGCTTATAACCCATTAAATCAAAACATTCGGGATGAACAAGTAAAGAGAGCCCAAAGTGATAAAAGAATCGCTTTCACCAGCAATGAAATCGGGAAGCAAGTCCAACAACGAACTGCTCTCGAGTAAAGTAGATAACGTTATCCACCTGTCCTAATAAGAATGAGCGTACCCCATCCGACACCCTAAGCTAATGTCATCGATTCGATGTATGACCTTAGTTCCCCATAGACATAGAAGACACAAGGTCGTCATAAAGAAGCCGCCTCGCCTGCACCCTTCCTAAGCCCAACCTGACTGGTGAAAATCTCCTCTTGACCTCTCATCATTCTACAGATAAACAAAGAACGGGGATCAATTTGAGGATCTCTTGGCAAAATGATAAGCAAGACCAACACCCTAGATTGAGGAGCTTCATGAAAACTGGGACGCACCTATGAATGGGTATGTCCCAAAACGATGTGTACACTTCCGTCACCGAAACCTCACCGACGACTAAAAAGTGCACATTCAAAACAATCCTTACAAACGAAATCGAAAGTAAAAACCTACCATGAGATTAAAAATGGTTCGAACTCTTTAGCTGCTCCTTCACCAAAATCTTCAAGAGGGCTGCATATGCTCAAAGGATTCTTGGGCGAAAAGTTTATGAAAAACGACAAAGAAAATAACGTCTGCACCCTTATCCCTATATAGAGCAGACAACATGATTAAATGCACCGACAGTCACCCACAATATCAAGACGTGCACCCTTTCTCCCACGCCCGATGACCACAACACGCTTCGCCTTCCAGACATCGCCGCCGCCTCGATTTACCGACCGGGCCGTGCTTCAAAGTTTTATGGGCCTAGGGCCACCTGATGCTAGGCCCCACAATTTACCTTTCAAGACGTGGGCTCTGTTGTCGCTAATGTATGAATACAATAGGTCAAATCCAAAATGCATTCACGACTAGTAAAGGCTTCTCAGAAGCCATCCTAAGGATGGCTACAACCCCAAAACGAAAGACAAGAAAGTTCGGTGCACAAGTACACCATTAACCAAATCTTATTAAAATATACCAATAAGCATTGGTAGTTACACAAAACATAAACGCCTGCCAACCAAGGATAGACACATAAATACATTCAGTAACCATACTTAATAATTCCAGGAAACAAAAAAGAATAAAGGAAAAAATCAAAGAAAAAGAAGAGTCTAAAACGCTTTCCTAAAGGCTCCCCTTCTCTCAACCATACACGTAGAAGAAAAAGTGGAATAAAAAGAAGAATCTGAAACGCTTCGCTGCCTCCTCCTGCCTATACACCTTGAATTAATTGACCTCTAGAGGGCAAGACAGAGGCACCAGCCCCAACCCAAAAACTGCGGAAGAAGAGCAGACCATAACTGCCATTACTGTCCATGACCTCCGGCCGATCTACGTGAAGGCCCAACAAAGAGCTCGAAAAGGTGATAAGCCGCATGAAGCTGGGGGCCTCCCATCTAGGACGACTAATATGTCAACACGCCGGCTAAACACACATTCATTAACGACTAATATCAGAGACTTCGAAAGCTTCCTCCATAACTTCTCCCACCTTCACGGCTCCATGGACACGAAAGGGGAAGAAATCCCAATAGCTTAAGAGAGGCTTTAGGTGACAAAAGTGAGAAATCCACGAAGAACTTACAAACTCGGAGGTTCAACCTCATATATATAGAGGTGGAACCTCAAAAGACGTATTGAATGCACCATCGGGACATCACATGTCACTGACGCATTGGAACATATGCGCATTAATAATCTACAATTCTCCATACTTGAGGTCCCGAAACATAGTATCTTTCCCCGACTAGAAGAGCATAATCCTCCAGTCAAATAAAAATGGGGGAATCAAGAGTATCGTGGCTCGGGGCCTGTACCCACTACCAAGAGTCTGTCAACGCAGCTTCCATCGCCTAACTCCACTTCATGAAGCCGCCCCGCGGTCTAATTATATTAAAATCACACGGAACCGACTCAAACTATGCGTTCTAGAACACATCTCGATCCCAGTCCCCAACCGGCCATCCTATCGCTATCGCATATGGAAAGGGTGTTATGGATGACTATATTAGAGAAGAAATCACCCGCATGATATTTATCCATGGGTCTCCTAATGTCCAAATCTCATACGCCTCAAAAACGTTAATCCTCGATAAGGAAGAACTAGCCCTTGATAAGGAAAGAAATATTTTATCACCAAAATTACGAGATTATCTTTCCTATAATCAGAAGAAATTGGAGTATAAAAGAAAGGCTCCCCACGAGGGCAAGGTATGCAACCCTAAATGTCGAACATCCTTCTTCTTCTTCTCCATCATTTTACTAACTTAAAGATCGAGAGTGCGGTCACCACATCAGCCGGACCCCATTTTTGCAAAGCTTACATTGCACCGCTTAATGCCCCTATGGCTCCGGACAAACCAAGATCGACAAAGATCATTTTATTACAATTTTTGTTAGCGAAAAACAAGCGAGTAACACGTTATTCCTTTTACGCTCAAAAACACCGATAACACAAAAACACTAAATTCGTATAATAAATAAATTTATACCACTTACTTGAGATTATCCCAAGCTGTTCTTAAATTCGAATCTGTTGGTGGAAACCCATCTTTGGCAAGAAGATTCCGATACACAGGGCCAACAGATGGCTCCCCATCTCGCCCTTTCCTTCCATTTTCGACTTCAACTGCAAAATTCTTCATTCTCAACCGTTGGGAAACCTGCACAGAAGAAGAATCAGCAGAGAAATATTAGTATGGAAAAGAAAGTCCTAGAAATTTCCAGCATGGTGAGTGGAAAAAAAAGTCATAAACGATGACAGTTACAAAACAGTGAGAAGAAAATAGGCGTACATGTATAGCCCAGAAACTCAATGAAGTAATGAAATTTGAGCGAGACCCTCAAAATTCAGGTTATGGAGAACATTTTCTCTGCAACCAAACACCTCACTGAGATGAAAACAACAATGATTCAAGAAAATACAGCCAAAAACAATTAAAACAGCCACACAAAATGGTGAACGCAGCTAAAACATTAAAACTCATATATCTATCCTCTGCAAACAATATGAAGCCACCCACCATAAACCCTTCGAAAACCCTTCACTGCATGAACAGTTGACCAAAAAAAACCAAATACATGGCCAATTCAGAGAAACCCAATTCTTAAAAATGGAAAAGAACCACCAAAAATCAGATAACTTACGGCGGAGGATGGTGAAGTAGGAAGCCGGAGCTGATGACTGACTGGAAGGTGATTTGAATTTATTGAAGAAAGAAGACTGCCTACATTAAATGTGTTAGTTGGTGCAGTTGCAAATAAACTCTTCTCTTGATTATGAATTTATGACCAAAAAAAATCCCTTAAACATCTCTCCTTAAGAATTTTCACATCAGTTTCCATCTTCAACGGGTTCAGTAGAATATTTTCATGGAGAAATTATCTTTTTTTTACAGAAAATTTTTCATCTCCGACAATTAATGCAGCTTAATTTAAAATTATTGGAAATAGTGAATGAAATGAATGACCACTGAATAATTCTTTGTTCATAATTTTATGAATTTCAGTTATATGAAATTAATAACATTCAATAAAAATTACTTTAGAATTCGAGATTCCAAGCCAAAAGACGGCATTCCAAAGGCCTGCCCCTTTATATAAAGGTAGTCGCGGTATTTCAATGCGATGCGTATTTAGCTGCCATCAGTCTCGAGCCATTCTTTCGTCCTTCACGATAAGGAAGAACACATCATCGTCTCGTCGGAAATGCAAGAACAATATACTTTTGTCAACCATTCGACAACCATTTCATCCTGCAGGCGACGCCTTTAAAATCTCAAAGACCAAAGTGAGATAAATTTAATCTGTTTTTAGAAATTAATTCACAGCATTCAGTTGTTTTTTATAACTTGGTTATATTTTCCTTTTTTTTCTTATTGATTTAATTTATTTTGATTTTTCTTGAATAACTATTATTTGCAACATTATGTCCATGTTGCTTGGAATGTCTAAACAATTGTTTATGTGCTCCCAAGTTTCTACAAGAAGGAGACAATTTTTCTAACAAAAATAAATTTAGATTCTCCGATGATACTTATTTCTTAAAAATGCAACCTATTAGAATTGCGTATCTTTTCTTTCTCAAATCAAATGGCTCGTTTTTTTTCCCCAAATCAAATGTCCCAAGTTTTACTTGTATGCTTTGCCCTTAAACTCTTTTTCAATCCTTAGTTACCTTTAAAGTCTATTTCAATGGTCAATCCATTCTCACCCTGTTTAAAAAAGTCACTTTGATACATATAGAATGTTTGGATAGCGCACACAAACGTTATAACGATTTATTATATTGTCTCACTTAAATTTTTAAATTTTTTTTCCTTTCTTCAACGTTAATTCCTAACGTTTATCAGACACCAAATATGTCATATCACAAATAAATAATAATGGACAAACAAACGTTTAACAACATTGACACGTCACACCCTAATATAACATACGCCGTCAAATTCATACATGGCGTACGACACATCAACGACTTTAAACGCTTGTTTGCTCACTGCTCATTCCATCTACGATACGAAAGACGTTGAGCTACGTAACAAAATATTACTTAACAACATCGATCTAAAAAGCCAAGAAATAAAGCTAAAGATATAACCAAATATCAATAACATTTGCATACATTATCAAGATATTGAAAAGTTCGAGGCAAAATATGACATAAGCGTAAAACAAGGGCATTTGTGGACTTGTCGATCAACTAACATATCTAGCTTATAGAACTGATCAAAGGAGTTCGTCAATACATGTAATACATACCGTGATGATGACGTGAAAGCTGACTTCAATGAACCCTATCCCTATCCCACGTGTAAATCCCAAAAAAGAGGAGAGCACAAATTACTATATTATCTCTATAGTAGGGGAAAGGGACAAATGCATTGAACATTATTCAAATTCGTGATTGACGCATCCATGGGACCTATGACATTGTTTGGATTTACCGCTATTGGAATTCTAGAGGATTAGGACCACTACCTTATACCCAATCATAACTCCTCGCAAATAAAAATCTATTTGAGAAACTTAAAATATTTTTAGTATATTTTAAATTTTTAATATGTTTTAAAAATAATTTTTGTATCTAAAATTGTATTTTTAATCATTTTTAAAAAGAGAAAAGGTCCAAAAAAAATCTCATGTTTTACATGATATCTTACTTACTATTCAAACTTTATTTTTGTCCAAATAAATATTTACAGTTTACTCTCATAGCCCAAATTGATTCATATCATCACCGATCATGTTAAATGGCCAAATCAACGTTAATTTGTCTTAAAAGTCAGCCATGTAAGCAACTGACAGGATAAAAATTTATCCTAATCCAACTTAAAAGTTTATGGGCTTCAATTCTGATGAGCATTAAAAACCCACTCTTATTTTACCCATTCGATCCAAAAACTGTCGAGTTTCAAAAGAGCCCTGTGGCTTCTACCCTCTCCTCTCTAACCTCACGAATTCTAGTTACTACTGATGGCTTTATTGTTAAGAAAATAACATGAAATTTTAGATTTTAGATCTTTTTGTTGATATTTTCATTTAACCTTTCAAACTCCATTTTTTTAGTTTTTGGTTATCTTTCTAAGCCTTGATTTATTCTGAATGTTTGATTTATGAGATAATGGGGAAAGAGACAAAAAAAATTGAATGTAATTTCTATTTGATTGCCAAGAAAGTTAAAGAAAAACCTAGAAAATTAAGGACATTAGAGGATGATGCTCAAATCTCATTAATGACAAATGTTCAAGCTTTTACAAAAAAAAAAAAAAACACACCATTGTGCAAGCTTCGGACTAAGAAGTCTTTATTTGGTTGTTGAGAAAATTAAAATGAGAAAAACCCAAAAAACAAAGGACACTAGATGAAGATACTCAAATCCCATTAATTAAAAATACTCAAGTTCTTACAAAAACAGCTCATACAGGGCAACCATCAGACACAAAAACTAAAGATTAAAAAAAACCATGAACTTTTTATTTTTTCTTGTATTGCAATTTTTCTCGAGAACCAAACAGAGAAGGAAAAAGAAGATCGTAGCAAAAGAGATGAAGTTGTCACCTTCATTACAATTTCTATGAGAATAATGAGATTGAGAGGAACATTAATTTTCTTCTGCTTCGGTGAGGCTCTTGCAACCATTTTTTCATTTTCTTTTTTTTTTCGAGGAAAAACTATTCACAAATTGTGGGTCTCTCAACTGTCCCGCCCTCCCCTCCCTATCACTCCCTCTTTCTCTCTCTACGATCCTCTCAACTCAACACACCATTTTTCCGAGAAAATGATAAGCTTTGAGACAAACCCAAATTGTATTTTCTTACGGTTGCTCAAAATGTGAGTGAAATCTAGACGAAATGGGAAATCTAGGATTTGAGATTCAAAATTGATTTTTTCGAAATTCTTGTGTTGCAAATGAAGAAAGATAAATCAAATCAACACAAATATGAACTCCAAAATTCTTTGTTCTTTTCTCAACAACCAAACAAATTGCAGAAGGGGAGTTCGTGAGGAGTAGAGAGGAGAGAGAGGAGACGACGATGAGAAGAGAAGGTAAGAAACCCTAGAGTTCTTTTTGGTCCAAAACAGTTTTTTTGGATCATATGGGTAAAGTGAAATTAGAGCTTTTTAATATCTACAAATTAGAAACCCCTAAACTTTTAAGTTGGATTAGGGCAAATTTTTACCACGTTAGTTGCTTACATGGCTAATTGAACAACCAAGTTAACATCGGTTTGGTCATTTAACATGATCAGTGACGACATGGGCAAATTTGGGCTAAGAGAGTAAATTGTAGGAGCTTCTTTTAACCAAAATAAAGTTTGATGTGTAAATGTGATGTCGGGTAAAATACAACGGGGGTTTTTGCATCTTTTCCCCTTTTAAAAACAAGTAAAAAAAAATACTATAATGTTGTTCAGAACACTAGTTTTTTATTTTTGGAGACTGTAAAAAGAAAACTATTTTTTGTGTACTAGGTTGAATGTTTGGTTTTAAAAACTATTATTAAGCACTATTGAAACACATATAAGATCATTTCTAGATTCTCTAAAATTATTCTTCATATTCAATTTCAAGGCTTTATACGTTCTCCATGCTTTAACATAAAAACTAATCAAACACGCTCTCCACGTTTTCTTCATCCTCCTTGCTTCTTCACAATAAAAATAGCTTAAACCATAACAAATGTCTTTACTACAAACTTATTTTTCAGATTCTTATTTTGAAGAACCAAAAACTATCTGTTTTTTTTCTGTTTCTTTTTTTTTTTTTTTTTTTGGTGGAAAACCAAAAACCATCTTTGAAAATAGTCACTTCAACTAATTTCAACTTTGTCCATGTTTAATTTCAAGTATATTAATATAAAGGTTGATTTTTTTTTACATCTATATCAAGGTTGTTTGAAGAATATATAATTGTTTTATATCTTATTATATTTATGTGTAGTAAAACTGTAAAAGGGAAAAAATGACATCAAGGCTTTGCCTCTGATAGAGATGGAGTCAAGAATATGAAGAGCACCCAATTTGAGAAACAAGGATTGAAGAAGAAATGTGACCTCTTTGGGGTATTAAGAGATTCATGAAACCCACCAAGATAATGCTTTCCAGTCAAAAGGATTGTCACCAAATCAGTAATAGAGCTTCTTTTAACAGAAAAAGACCCAGCTTTCTCTTCTTCTTTTTCTTTTTCCCGTTTACTTATTTCTTTTGAAGATAGAAAAATGAACCTACTATCATAACTCCTAACATGGAAGTTAACATCATACTTTCAATGCTCAATGTGATTCAGAGATGGGTATAATACTTCACCATGCTATTGTACAAGAATCCTGTGAATTGTCAGGGTCGACACAGTGGGATTGTGGGGACCTACTTAATGGTTAAGTGGGTGGTCTCATAAAAGAAGACCCAAGTCACCCAGGAAATTATGTTGGAAAAATAATGTATGTGGGCAAGTTAATGGTATATGTTATTAAGTGCTAATATATATATTTAGCCAAAATAATAGTGATCTAGTTAATGTTAAATAATAGGTTGATCGAAGCATATAATAAATTATGATATATTACGTGTAGATACCATGTTAGATATTAAATTCCTAATTTTATGATGAGCAAAATCGAAATATTATTAATTAAGTTTTTCAAGATTATTGTCCTTATATATATAGTATATATATATATATATATATATATATATATATATATATATATATATATATATATGTATTATTCTATTTTTTCTAAGCATCATATCATCCGAGAAACAAGAGACAAATCTCGGATATACGTATTATATAGGAAGATTCAGAACTCATAATCATCAATTACCTATGGATTCAAGTATGTTTTCACATTTACTACAATATTATTATTCTTAATGTTTTAACATGGATCTTGGGAATATTTTGTTTGGATTACAAATTTTATAAATGTTATTATTCATACATAGGCTTCGTTTTTAATCTGGTTATTTTACAATAGGTATTTGAGGCTGGTTGGTTCTATGTTGGATCTTTAAGAATTTTTTTTTTTGTTTAATTTTTTTTTTTTTTTTTTTGGATTTGATTTATGTGGGTTATATTTCAAATCTGGTTTTTTTTTAAGGTCAGGCATGACCATCTTGATCGGCTTCAATATTCTTATGGAATTAAAAAAAATGAAATTTGGAATTATAAAACGACCTCCTTTATGTTGGCTTCTATATTCCTTTGGAATTAAAAATAAAAGAAAGTAAACAACCTCGTTCACACTGTTTCGGAGGATTATGGAATACAAATAAAAATAAAAGTTTTTTTGGGAAACCTTTTGATATTATGGAATAAAAATAAAATAGGTGTTACTTATATTCCTACAACTTATAAGATTCAGAATGTATATTTTTAAGAAAATATCTTTTGAGATAATATTTAATTTATTTTATAAAAGATAATTAATGTAAATATTTCATCTTATGGTGGCACAAAAATTAGATTTTTTTTATTTGATCCATATTCCATGAAGTTGATTTTGAAATATTTCCTTTTAGTTGATCTTGAATTTTATCTTTAAGGAAATGCTATTTCCCATAACATGCTTTAATTTATGTTGACTGCACACGAAAATTCTGGAATCTGGAAATTAGGATTTATATTTTATTTTTTTTAAGAAAATATTCATGACTTTATTTGTGTACAAAATTTTCAAGTATCTTTCCTTCAATAATTTTTTTTTTAATCGATTGATAAAAGCCCAAAACTAAGAAATAATTAAATTCAGATTTTGGATGTCTAACATTTTTAATGAACTACAAAGTGACCTCTCTTGCTTAAATGGCTTATGAGGAATGTTGGATGTTTGTATGTATATATATTCATGTGGGTATTAATCAGCCCAAAAGAAAGTTAGTTCTTGGTTGAATCGCATACACACTTGCATTAGTAAATGTGTCACAATTATAAGATTTTCCATGTGAACATTATGTCCATCCAAAGATAGACTTATTATTTGACAGGATTTATTGTGAATGTCTTATCACTGCACCAAGAAACTACTTACAAGTAATTATTGCAGTCCAAAGACTAAATACTAATGTTGTGCTCAATATTGTGATGGGATTCACCAAATATTTGAATTTATTTATTTATTTATTTGTTTTTATATAGACTCTTATGTGAGCTTTGATTTTTTTGTTCAACTAATGCTTCTGCTACTATAGTATCTGCTTATATAAATTCCATTCACGTTCTTAATGGGAGCAACTTTAAGGATTGGAAAGAGAACGTTTTAATCGTTCTTGGATGCATAGATCTGAACCTTGCTCTAAAGACTAATCTGTTATGCAGGCTAGCTGTTTGAAGGACTCCAAGACTTAGGAATACTAGCCGACAGCAGTAGAGCAACAGATGAGACGCGAGAATATGGAGGTCGGGTTGCAGAAATAAAATAAGTAAATTGAGGCATTTTTTAAACATTGTCCTTAGGAATTTTATTCCCTAGAATTCAACAGTTCTTCATAGAGTTTCTTTGGAACAAGAACAACAGAGAGAGAGAGAAAGTATGGGCAAGAAAAATTGTCTTCAACCATCAGAAGAGGCTTGAATTTATAGGAAACCAAGATGTAACATGGTTTGAAAATTGATATATGATTGTTAGCCATTAAGGCTGGAATTAATGAAATTTTGATTATTGGAAATGAATGCTAGAGTTAAAGAAATTGAATTCAAAACTGTTGTTGGATAGAAACTACTGAAATTTACTCTTATTTCAAATCAACAGTTTTGATTTTTAAATAGTAAAAAATCAAGGTTTTCATTTAGGTAAATAAAACAAAAAATAATTTTGAGCAAAACGAAATTTGTCCCGTGGTATTCACATGCAAGGGGGGGAATCCGTCGATTTTCACTAAAATCGGGCTTTCAACCCATTTCTTGTGCACGCGAGGCCTCCCCTCTTCTCAAGCCTTATACAAGCCCAATGTGATTTAGTTTTAAGACATAAATCTAAAAAGTCTGGTTTTTTCCATGCGGATGTTTCTTTTTGAAAAAGCAAACACACACTAACAATCTCCCACACTTTTCAAAAAAATATTTGAATTTAAAACATTTTTCCTTGATCATAGAGGAAGGTGTAAGTGCCTTAAATTTGGTGGTCACTGAACTATGAACCAAACATTGATGAATAAGATTTAATTTACAAAGTATTGCAAGCCTTATAAATTTTCTGGCTTAACTGTGAAGATTTTGATCGTAAATTAGGCACTCCAGATCATCGCACCACACATCACGATTCTTGTTGTTCAATGACATTGTGCTCAATTAGGCCATGCATGTGCTTGATCATTTCATAAGTGCTCTAGAAATTTTGCTAAAACATTTCATGGGAGTGGCCCCAATTTAATTTACATGCATGATTTCATTGCTTATTAATACATTTATAATGTGCATTCACCCATACGGATATGAAATCATTAAGAGTATAACCCCACATCTCAAAATATGCATTATAGCACGATAACCACACCAGAGGAAGGGACAATTTTATTGGTGCTAGCCGAATTAGCAAGTGACTTGTTATTACCCATATGAACCTTCTTCATGGGATCTCCAATCACAAAGGTTGGGTTCCCACACTGCTAATCTCTAATTAGCTTAAATCTCATTCCACTCGATGTTTCTAAAACCAACTTTCTTCCTAAGGGTTTAGTCAGAGGATCGGCCAAATTCACCTATGACTTTACATAGTCAATGAAAATAATTCCATCTTTCAACAATAAGCCAATAACCTCATGTCTTGCATAAATAAGGCCTATTTTCCCATTAAATGCTTTATTCTTTGCAATCGATATTGCTGCTTGGCAATCACATACACTGAAGGTGTTGGTCGTATTCCTAAAGGTTCCCGATGCGAAGCCTTAACCACTCGCCTTCTTTACTACAAATGACCAAGAGTTATAAACTCATTCCATGGTATGCTTAGAAGTTATAAGGGTTTGTTTAGATGATTTCCAAACAACAGCACCACCTCCCAAAGTAAAAATATAACCACTTATGGATTTTATCTCATCTGAATCTGAGATCTAGTTAGCATCATTGTATCATTCTAACACAGCGGGAAATCCAGTATCTAGGATAACATAGTTCATGGTACCTCTCAAGTATTTCATTAGTCTAGCTAATGCATTCCAGTGATCATTCTTGGGATTATGTGTATATCTGCTTAATCTACACACTGCATACACTATGTCAGGTCTAGAAAAGTTCATCAAATGCATTAAACGCCCAATAATTTGTGCATACTCATATTGACCCACAGGATCACCTCGATTTTTCATTAAATGAGTGTTAGCATCATAGCAAAGTACTCACAAAGCCTGCATCAAATGTCCAAACCTCTTGAGTATTTTCTCAACATAATGTTCTTGTGATAGCATTATATTATCACTCATCCTTGTGATTTTCATACCCAAAATTACCTTAGCTTCACCCATATCTTTCATGTCAAACTGTGAAGCTAGAAATCTCTTAGTACTATGTACCACATCTAGGCTACTACAAAAAATCAGCATATCATCCACATATAATGCAATGATTACACATTCTCGATCTGTACACTTTGTGTACACACATTTATCCACTTCAACATATAAAAACCTGTTATTCAACAAAGTCCTATCAAACTTCTCATGTCATTGTTTAGGTACTTGTTTTAAACCATATAAAGACTTGTGTAACTTGCAAACTTTATTTTCTTGTCCAAGTGTAATACACCCTTTAGGTTGTAACATGTAAATCTCTTCCTCTAAATCTCTATTTAAAAAATCTATTTTAACATCTATTTGATGGATAAAAAGTTTATGAATAAAAGCTAAAGCAATCAAAATACGAATTGAAGAAATCCTAGTAATAGGAGCAAACGTATAAAATAGTCAACATTTTGTTTTTGTGAAAAACCTTTGGCTACTAACCTAGCTTTATACTTTTCAATTGAACCATCCGGCAAATATTTTCTTTTGAAAATCCACTTGTAGCCAATAGGTTTTGCTCCTAAAGATATATTGACTAACTCCCAAGTTTGATTTTTTAAAATAGAGTCAAACTCAGTTTTAATAGCTTCTTTTCAAAGCAATGTGTTAAGGAAAGAAATAGCTTCAAAATAAGAGGACGGTTCATTTTCTATCAAATAAGTATAAAAATCATCTCCAAAAAGGAAAATTATTTTCTTTGTCTCTTACTTTTTCTCAACTCATCATGAAAGCTTTCCATATCATCCACGGCATTAGGCATATGCTCATCATATGATTTTTCTACATCACCCACAGTTGCAGGTGCATGATAAATTTTCTCAGAAAGTGGAAAAACATGCTCAAAAAACTCAACATTTTTTGTTTCAATAATAGTGTTGCATTCTAGAACATCACTTTTTAAAACAAAAAATCTATAAGCAGCATTATTACTAGCATACCCAATAAACATGCAATCATAAGTCTTTGATCCTATTTTCCTATTTTCCTACCAGTTTTCTTGTATGGAATTCTATTCTGTAGATGACATGCAAACAATATAGCTTCGCCCCACAAATTATCAGGAGCTGAAGCACTAACAAGAAGAGAATCCATCATCACTTTAAGAGTCCTATTATTTCTTTCAACAACTCCATTTGACTCAGGTGAATATGGAGGAGTTACTTCATGAATTATTCCCTCATTTTCACAATAATCATTTAAAGGGATTTATTTGCCCCCTCTATCAGATCTAATCCTTTTGATTTTCCTATCAAGTTGATCTTTTACTTCAGCTTTATAGCTTAAGAACATATCAAATGTGTTATCTTTATTTCTAAGCAAGTAAACTCTAGTGAACTTAGAATAATCATCAATGTAGGTCACATAAAATTTCTTACCTCCTCTAGTCATTGTTTGTTTCAAATCTCCTATATCAGAATGAATAAGTTATAACAGTTTTGTTTCTCTAGACACTGACCCACATGTCTTTTTAGTTAGCTTAGAAGTAGCACATATTTGACATTTACTTAAGCATGAATAATCAATATGATTTATAAGGCCTAGAGATTACATCTTCTTAATGTATCCACTACTAACATGTCCTAATCTTACATGCCAAACATAATAGGAATCAACTAAGTAAGCAGAAGAGGAGGAATTTTCATTCATAATTTCATAAATACTAAGCACAAAGAGCCCCTGGTTACAAAACCCTTTTCCCACAATTACATTATTTTTTGTCATTACAATCTTATCAAATTCAAATAACACTTTCACTCCTACTTTTCCCAATAAAGCAACATAAACTAAATTTGCTCTAATATTAGGAACATGCAGCACCTTATTCAAAGCCAGAGTCTTTCTCGAAGTAGTTCTTCCGCACGACTTCGCTTTTCCTAAAACTCGACGCGGTAGCCTCTAAAGTAGACAACCTTTTCGTCATCCCCTATTGGAGTGTAGGAGGTAAAAGCATCTCTATTTGACAAATACGCCTTGTTGCACCAAAGTCTACCAATCAATTCTTGGAATTAGTCACCATAGCTTATGAGATAACGACAACTATTATGTCATCTCCTTCAACCAAGTTGGCTTTAAGAGGATTTCCATTGTTTCTAGTTTTTACTTTTCCGCATCGCGCATCACCACTCCAGTTTTGCCACAAACATAACAATTGTCTTTCTTCGAAGTATAGGGTTAGCAATTGTGGGTTTGTTATTAGAGTTTCGAGCTTTACGATCAGACCTTTAGGGTCGGGTTTGGACCAAGTTTGCCTTGGTGGTCATTTGTTTTGCTTTGGTTGCCTTTTTCTCTTTGCGATTTGTATCTTCAATGATGATGTGAGTGATCAGATCAACAAGGGACAACTGCTTCTATTTGTGTTTTAATTGTTGCTTGCACCACCCACGAGTCAAGTAGAAGCTTCTCTACTCAATAGTCCTCGCTACTAAACTATCTGGGGTAGTCTTATTTTTTCAAATTTTTACTTCCTCCAACAATTTGTGGTACTCATTGATTTGGATCTTGATGTCCTTGTTGTTTACCATCGCCCATTTGTAGTAGTTTCCTATCACAAACCTTTGCTTGCCCATATCTTCTGTAGTGTACTTAGTGAGCATGGACTCCCAAATTACCTTTGCTTCCTTGTAGGCGTAGTAGACACCAAACAACTCGTTAGATAAGGTAGATAAAATTGTATGTCGACAAACCTTATTTACGTGTGCCCAAGCCTCAATGTTGACATGCACATTTTCAGCGGACAGTAGTCATGCCACTCCATGCATTTCCAAGGTGGAATAAATACATTCTTGCCATCTTTTGAAATTCTAACCAACAAAAACCTTTATCCTGGGGATGTCAAGAAAGGGTTTGGCGTAGGCTGGTAGGAACGGAATTGCTGAAGTAGAGGCGATAGCAGGGAGACTGGCAATGACGATATGAGGAACCGTGAAAGTGGGACGAGCTGTTGTAGGAGCAATGGTAGTGTTAGCAGTAGGGACTATACCAGCGTCAGAGGATTCCGTATCCATGGTATAAAATTCCTAAGATTGTTGTGCATGCTAGTTGTTTGAAGGACTTCGGGACTTAGGAATACTAGTCGACAACAGTAGAGCAGTAAATGAGACGCGAAAATCTCGAGGTCATGTTACAGGAAATAAAATAAGTTAACTAAGGCGTGTTTTTAAACACTATCCTTAGGAAGTTTATTCCCTAGAATTCAACGGTTCTTCATAGAGTTTCTTTGGAACAAAAACAGTAAAAAGAGAGAAGGAAGTCTGGGCAAGAAAAATTATGTCTTCAACCATCAGAAAAGGTCTGAATTTATAAGAAACCAAGATGTAACAAATGTTTTGAAATTTGAAATATGACTGTTGGCCATTAAGGTTGGAATTAATGAAAAATTGACTGTTGGGAATGAATGTTAGAGTTAAAGAAATTGAATTCAAAATTGTTGTTGGATACAAACTGCTGAAATTTACTCTCAGTTCAAATCTGAACCATTTTGATTTTTAAATAGCCAAAAACCAAGGTTTTCATTTAGGCAAATAAAACAAAAAATAATTTGGTGCAAAACCAAATTTGTCCCATGAAAGCCTACACACAAGTTAGGGTTCCACGATTTTCACTTAAATCTGCCGGGCCATTTTTGTGGTCAAGGCATCCCCTCTTCTCAAGCCTTATACAAGACCAAGGATGAGTTTTAGTATATAAATCCAAAAAAAGTCTTGTTTTTTTTTCCATGTAGGACAAGTTTCCTTTTGAAAAAGCTAACACACACTAACATAATCAACCTCCACCTCTCACTACGGATAGCTCTGTTGAAGCTAAAAAGAAATTTTAGATGTGGGATCGTTCAAATCGCAAGAGTCTCATGATCATAAAGCACAACATTCCAGAAACCTTAAGGGGCATAGTATCTGAAAAGGTTACCACCGCCAAAGAACTCCTTAATGATATTGAAAAGCGTTTTGTGAAAAATGATAAGGCTAAAACAAGCACTCTTTTAGGGAGCATGGTTTCAATGAAGTACAAGGGTCAAGAAAATATAAGAGAGTACATCTTGCAGATGTCTAACATTGCTTCAAAACTCAAGTGCACTAAAGCTGAAGTTATATGATGATCAATAGCATTTAGTTTCATTTTCTACTTCCCTCGCGACAATTCAACTAATTTAAGGTCAGTTAACTACCAAAAGGAAAAATGGACTCTCAAGGAACTCATTTCATATTTTGTGCAAGAGGAAGAAAGGTTGAAGTAAGAAAATACTGAAAGTGCTCATTCGCAAGCAATTTTTAATGATAAACAAGAAAATGAATAAAGATATGAAGTCGTAAGAAGTGGTCCAAATTTAAAAGAAACAAAGATAAGGCACAAGATCAAGACTGTTACGTTTGTAAGACATCCGAACACATGAAGAAGGATTGTACTAAATGATGAGTATCTCATTTTATCCCTATGTTTTATTTATATTTTTAGTATTTTTATGTTAAATAAGTGTCCTAATGCTCTAAATATTCATCGTTATGATTAGGTCAATCATTTGGTAGAATTGCGAGGAAATAAACAGAAAAAGCAAGGAAAATCAATAAATTACACATGTAGCAGCATGTCACGGACTTAGTTTCCTTGTTAAGCTCCCGTGCGGCACTTAGACAACTCGCCCTTCGGATGTTGCTAAGTCAGCCTCCCACTTGCCTTGCTTGCTAACTCGGCTTCTACCCACGGCTTGGAAGCGAAGAGAACTTGAGAGAACACTTGAAAGGAAGAAAGCTCTTTATTGAAGAATGACTCTTTACAATGCTTTGAGAAGCTCTTGACTTGGTGGTTTGCAAATGAGGCCACCACCTCCTTATATAGCCACCTATGGAAGTGTGTAGAACTTTTGAAGGTTCCCCACAAACCTAGAGAGTTCTAGAATATTCTACTATGTACACATATGTACAAGAGGTCTCTAGAAGAACCTAGGATGATCTCCTTCCTTCCATACCCTTCCACATAAGTGTGGACTTCTCCGGAATCTTCTAGAACCTTCCCATATCCTTCTAAAGCAAAGGGAGGTCTCTCCTTAAGTTCTAGAATCTTTCCCACCTTCCTATGTTTTTCCTCATAGCTCCATATGATCAAGAGAGGGGCTTTCCATGAGTGAGGGTGTGACAAGCAACTACTGTGTTTTAATGTTTTCAGCTGTAATATGATGCCAAATGGATACAATAGGATGGATAGATAACTTCACAAGCTTTTCAAAGAGACCTTATTCACTCAATTTGGACTTCAAATGATCAAATTATGACTCTTGGAAGTTGGAGGAAGAAGAGAAGAGAGCACAAAAGTGACAAGTTGGAGCATTTCATAAATTCAGTCTGTATCATCATTTCTAAAGTGTTTTTTCTAGTCATATTTAGTTTCTACACTTCAAGAGCTTTCCGACGGTACCAAGATTGCGGAAGTTTGAGCTCAAATGAGAAATTTATGTTTGTCACGACAAAGGTAGAGTTCGTCACGACGAAGGCAGAGTTCGTCGCGACACACCAAAAATACCACATTGACGACAAAGTGTCGGGGCCTAACAGCGAAAAAAAACCATTTTTGACCTAATTTTCAAAGGCGTATAAGAAGGGACACGTTCTAGAGGTCATAGACAAACGAGAGAGGACGAAATCATCCCTTTGGGGTTGGAGATTAGATCTTTTGAGAGAGAAAACCCTCCCTAGGGTTTCTCCCATCTTGTTCTTGAACGAGCAGCACTTTGGGACCAGAGAGGAGGCTTGGTACCAGCCCTCAAGCTTAAGAGAACGACTAGAGATTAGAAGAAGATTGAAGACTCACCATGGCCATTAGAGTTTCTTCTTTTTATTTTCTCATGTTTTATCCTAATTTTGGGATGTATCAAACATTTGCTATGTTCTACTTTCTTAATCTAGGTTTTTGGTTGTATGTTGGACATGAAGCTTATATTTAAATGTTAATTTTTGGTTTTCTATTGTTTCTCTGTAATTTGTCTATCTATTAATTCATGCTTGGGTGTTATTAATTTGCATGTTGATTTTAAGCTAATTTCAACATGGTGAGTGGTTCCTTGCAAGATATGAGAAGGGAGTGAGGAATTTGACATAAGATGATTTAACCTAATTAGCCTGGTAGTGTAGAAATTATTGGTAATTATGAGGCATGTGAGATTCTTAGGTCTTAAAGCATCTCTACTGCTTAGGGTTGAGTTGAGAAGCAAGAAACCCCAAGTGTTAGTTTAGTTATTTCGACCTCAGAGAGGCTTATAATTAAATTAGGCAAGAGTCGCTTTGGAAGCTTTTTCAAGAGACAATAGGATGGGATTTTGGCTTAGATATAATAGATTGTCCAATTACACCAAATACCCTATGAATTTATCATCTCTTGGAATCCCTTAGTTGCACATTCCATTAATTAGATTTAGATTCGAATAGTTTAGTCTAAATTTTGTTTCAAATCATCACCTTTGACCATTTGAATATTAGAGAAGTATCCTAATTTTGGTACTTAGCATCCTCATTTCTCTATGGATCGATATCAGTACTTAGAAATTATTACTTGATAAGCGTATACCTGCATAGAATAGGTGCTCTTTTTATATTTTTCTCCATATTCTTAATACAAAACACGAATACGCCTATCAAGTTTTTGGCGCCGTTGCCGAGGACTAACAAGTCTTTAGTGCTACACCAAAACACTTATCACTAAATATAACGCATGGCATGCAAAGAAAGGTACACTTATGGCTTTGGTTTGTTTAGAGGTTAATTTAGCTTCTGTACCTAGAAATATTTGGTGGATAGATTCTGGTGTTATTACCCACATAAGTGTTTCTATGCAAGGTTGCCTAAGCTACCGAGCACCAAATGATGCTAAAAGATTCATCTATGTGGGCGATGGAAAATCAGTGGAAGTTGAGGCTATTAGGCATTTTAGATTGTTATTAAAGACTATAATTTATTTGGATTTAAAAGAGACTTTTATTATACCATCATTTAAACGGAATTTAGTTTTCATTTCTAGGATAAATCGGGTTATACTTGTTCTTAAGAAATAGTCAATTTCTTCTTTATTTGAATTTAAATATTGTTGGTATTGGTTCTTTATATGATTTGAAAATCTTTATTTGTTCGATATAATTATTTCCATATTACTTAAACTCGTGATATTTCTTCACGTGGCGACAAAAAGAAAATTGATCAATGAGAATTCTAAAATAATTGAGAGGCTCAGGGTCTAATGAGATTTTGATTCCTGATTTTAAGCAAACTCTCAATTTTTTGGCTGAAAGTGCCAAGGAAAGCAAACAAAAAACAAGAGGTTATGAACTAATAGAACTTCAGAAGTCTTAGAACTTATTCATACAGATATTTGTGGACCATTCCCTAAGGCCTCTTGGAATGGTCAACAATATTTTATTTCGCTCATAGACAATTATTCTAGATATGGATACCTATATCTCAAAAGATAAGTCTTAATCATTGGACCTGTTCAAGGATTTTAAAGCTAAGGTTGAGAATCAACTCAACAAAAGAATTAAAGCCGTCAGATTTGACCATGGTGGTGAATACTATGGCAAATATGAAGGATTTGATGAACAACGTCTAGGTCCATTTGCTAAATACCTAAAGGAATGAGGAATTATCCCATTACCACACTACGCCAGATCACCTAGCAATGAATGGTGAGCATGAAAGACAAACTTAGCTTATTACTAGAAGTGAGATGACAATAATCACCTTTTACTTAATCTCTGTGTGAGAAGCATTAAAGATTGTAGCTTATATTCTTAACAGAGTACCAACTAAAGGGGCAATAGTTTAAAGCATTTTCACATTTGGGGATGTCCAGTTGAGGCAAGGCCTATAGACCAAATGAACATAAATTAGACTCTAGAACCACTAGCTACTACTTTATAAGATACTCTAAAAGGTCTAGGGGTTACAAATTTTATGATCCCACAATCAAAACTGTTTTTGAGACGGGAACTACAACATTCTTTGAGAATGTCGGGTCTTCGTGTGTATAAATGGGGCGGTGACATCACTCAAGACGGTTAATCTTTTCGACCATATTACTCTCGACCATGCGTGTTCCTATTCCTATCATTGATCAAGAAACAAATCTGGAACAAGGCAATGTTGATTTGATTCCCATACAGAATGAGTAAATCTCCATTCAAAATGAGGATATCGTTCATGAAGAACAAACTCAACAACCTCAAGAACAAATGCCACTAAGGAGACCACAAGAGAAAAGAGAAAGACTATTTCAGATGATTATGTAGTTTTTCTCCAAGAGCATGAGCATGAAGTCAGTATGATGGAAAATGATCACATCAATTTCCATCAAGCCATACAAAGCTTTGATTCTCAAAAGTGAATTGATGCCATGCATGAGGTGTACAAGTCCATGAAAGAATATGATGCTTGGGATCTTGTCTCATTACTTGAAGATGCGAAACTCATTGGTTGCAAATAGATATTTAAAACCAAAAGGGATTCGAAAGGTGATGTGGAGAAATATAAGGCACGTCTTGTTGCAAAGGGCTTTACTCAAAAAGAAGGCATTGATTTTAAAGAGACTTTCTCTCCAATTTCAACGAAAGACTTTTTCAGAACTCAGAATTCAAGACTTGGCTGCAGATTGATCTCAGCTACATCATATGGGATGTGAAAGATAACGTTTCTCAATGGCAACATTGACGAAATGATTTATATGGTGCAACCTGAAAACTTTGTGTCTGAAGACCTAAAGAAAATGGTTTGCAAACTAAAGAAATCCATCTATGGATTTAAGCAAGCTTCCTATTAGTGGTACCATAAATTTCATCAAGTGATAGTCTCATTTGGTTTTGAGATAAATATGGTGGATGGATGTATATACCACAAGTTCAGTGAGAGTAAGCATATCTTCTTAGTTTTGTATGTTGATGACATACTGCTTGCCACTAATGATATAGGCTTATTGCAATAAACCAAGAGATTTCTATCAAATAATTTTAAGATAATAGATATTAGTGATGCCTCTTTTGTATTAAGGATTAAGATACACCAGGATCGCTCTCAGGGTATTCTTGGATTATCACAAAAGGGCTATATCAACGAGGTACTTAAAATATTTGGCATGCAAAGTTGTAAACCAATTGACACCCTTGTCACTAAAGGAGACAAATTTAGTCTAAGTCGATATCCTAAAGGTTATTTGGAAATTGGGGCAATGAAGGGGACTCCTTATGCGTCAGTTGTAGGAAGTCTAATGTATGCTCGAGTTTTTATATGTCCAAATATAGCATACATTGTTGGAATGTTGGACAGATATTTAAGCAACCCAAGGATGGATCAATGGGAAGCAATCAAACGGGTTATGCGATATTTATAGAAAACTAATATCGAAGATCAGATAAGTTGGAGATCATAGGGTATTCTGATTTCGATTATGTTGGATGCCAAGACAGTCATAGATCCACTTCAGGCTATATTTATATGTTGGTTGGAGGAGTTATTTCTTAGAGAAGTACCCAATAGGCACTTGTAGCTTCTTCCACCATGGAAGAAGAGTATACAGCGTGTTTTAAAGCATCCAATCATGGAATATGGCTATGAAATTTTGTAACTAGACTGTGCATTTTGGGTGGTATTAAAAGACCACTAAAAATATATTGTGGCAATAAGTTAGCAATCATGTATTCCAATAACAACAGGAGCTCCTCAAAGTCAAAGCATATTGACATCAAGTTCTCGATTATTAAAGAAAGAGTTCATAGTGGTCAAGTTTTTATAGAGTATATTGGCACAAACTCCATGATGGCAGATCCGCTTACTAAGGGACTTACACTTGAGGTCTTCCATGAGCACACTGCTCGTATGGGTGTCATATTGTTAGACTATATGTAGGTATAGTGGGAGTTTGTGTTTATTGTTGTTTTTTGGACACATTATATGTTTGGCGCACATCGCACAACAAAGATTCAAATTTTATTTCCACTGACTCAGAATGCTTCGATCTCACAGTTAATATGATTAAATTTGAATAGGCATGTAGACCACATTGCATGCAATTTCCATGCCACATCCATCCCTTATCTCTCGGCTGCTTCGTCATATTGATATATGTGACCATTGATTAATTTAGTTACAATATAAATGTAAAAAAAAATTCTTTGATCCTGTATTAATATAATTGATGGACAAGGTTGTTTGGTTATGCTTTTGGTTATGATAACAAGTTTTTGAGACTCATAAGGTTATATATAAGGTGTAACATATATGGCCCAAGTGGTGATCAAGGAAAAATAATATTCTTGTAGTTCTCACATACGTTATTAAGCCGTTAAATACCAGTCAAAGATATAATAAAGTATTGTATATTATGCGTAGATACCAAATACTAAATTCCTAATTTTATGATAGGCGAAATTGAAATATTACTAATTAGGTTTTTCAAAGTTATGGTCCCCTATATATACAAATTATTTTATTATTTTTAAGCATCCCATCATCAGAGAGAAACAAGATAGGAATCTCGGATATACGTATTATACAGGAAAATCCAAACCCACAATCATCAATTACCTATGGATCTAGGTATTGCCGTGCATTTATCGGATTATTATTATTCTTAATGCTTTCGATACTATATCAGAATATTTTGTTTTCGAATAAACTTTATAAATATTATTGTTCATACATAAAAGATTTCGTTTTTAATCCGATTATTTTTACAAATTATTCTTATACTATTTGAAGTAGATGAACAATATAACTGAAGTTAATCAACATTATCCCACATCTTCCAAGGACCGCAAACATAAGGTAATGTTAGAGTTGGGTCATTCAAATTGTGTTTGATTAGATCTGAAAAGTTTTGTGCCTCGATTTGATCCCATGAGCCGGATATAGCCCTGTTTAGTTTTATTATGCCTATAAATATATGTACTTTTAGGATAAGTAAGCAATTAAGAGGTATTGTAGGCATTTTAGGGTTAAGTGTTTTTTCCCTATTGTTCTAATACTCCAATATTCCAATCTTGTATTTACATTTGAGATAATGAATTTATCTGTCATTGATTTTTTTTTTCCTAGTTTAAGGTGTTCACAAATTTTAGGTGATTCTTTGCTTTGCTTTTCATTTTCTTGTTGCCTATTCCATTTTTTTATAACAGATAATATAAGCACTTTAATGTCACAGGCCTATTGGTTCATACAATAGTGTGGTCTGTACGGCAATCTCAATTGAACCCCATCCCGATCGAGATCCACACCATAACTCAAAGGCCCTATTTTTAATTGATCTGCCTTGGGTCCATTGTAGTGAAGTACTTGTCACCTACTGAGACATGGTTCATACGTAGAAAAACAATGTTGATCCCCACTTCATCATGCCCTCTTAATTCCTTATACCTACTTGAACTTTTCAAAAAGGAAATACGTACTAACAGAACGGGAAGGGGAAGGGGAAGGGGAAGGGAGAGTATGTGTGAGATTTCTTTGGGTGTTGAAAATTTGTGGTCGGTGAATTGGGGATATGGAAAATTTTGAAGAGAAGTCCTATGTCGTCATGGCCAGCCAAATGGTCCACTATACTGATAAAAGGTGGTTGGTTTGGCCATATGGTCCATTTGTATATGTTGTTGGTTTTTGTGATTTGATGCTAGAAAGCTACATTAAACTAGTGAATGCAATTTATCAACAAGTCCCACTTCAACCTAATAATGCCAGTTGGATTGTGGGAATTTATTTTTAAAATTATGTAAATTTTTTCTTTCCATTTTCTTTGTCTCGTGGTTTTTTTTTAATATTTATTCATTTATTATTATGTTCTAAGATTCGAACATAAATATTTTATAACTCTTTTCCATCATTTTATCACTTGAACCAAGATTTAAAGGCTTTAGTTTATGACTTTTTTGACATCTATAATTTAGTATTACAATATTATAGTATTTTATACTTATAAAAACTTAAACCTGATTCTTCCCAGTGCCCCGCACAGCCTTTAATAATTGAGTTATGCGTCAATAGCTAACTTTAATTAATGCCTTTGGAGTAACATGCATGACTTATTCAAAAGTCTTCACATATGCATTTACATCCAAGCATGACTTGTCTAATCCAAGATGTTCAATGATCCCACAGTTGCTCCATTTGTGATTATAGTCTTAAGTCTTAACTAACTGATTGATACATACTGACAGCTAGGGCTAGGACACCACAAGGCTTCAAATTCAATATCCACAAGCTTATCTCAAGTGCTTTTAAGGATCACATGCAATATAAAAAAGAAAAATATATATAAATATTTGTTTAAAAAACCTCAAATAATTCTAAATTTTAAATTTAACATTTCTTGTGTTTTTCTTTGAAAAATAACTTATTTTGAATAAAAATGTCCTTTATCTTCTTATGTATTTTCATTTATTTTATAAAAGAAAGGGTTATATATTTTTATAAGAAAATAGTGAGCATATTTTTATAAAAATAAGATCAAAACTTGATGAAGAGTTAGACTTCAAAATTGGTTTTCAAAAGGTTTTTTTAATCGGGTCATCCATAAAAAGATTCCCTAATCCTACAGGTGTATTTAGTTCTTGAAAATTTTGAGAAAAATATATGAAAAAAAAAAAGAAAATAAAGAAGAAAGGTATAACTAGAGAAAAGAATAAATGAACGAACATAGAAAATGTGTGTAAATTCAATAAATCTATTTTATATGGTTCTTCAAACTCACTTTATATATTTCCTCATTATTTAAAAGTTTAAATAATTTTAAATTATATTAATTTTCTTTGTATTCTTTATGACAAAAACAAACATGAGAAAAAAAAAAATTTCTAATCTTTTTTCTTCTTTAAAACTCTGCGGAACCAAAGATAATTTCAAAGTAGAACTTGAATTCAAATACCCAGTTGCCAAAGTCGCAACCACTTCACAACTCACATTATTAAGGCTATAATTAAGCATCGTTAAGCTTATAATTAAGCATCTTCAATCAACCGTTAGAGCACTTAATAGATCATTTTCTGGTTGGAATCTACACCAAGCCCCCCACCTTTTATTATGAAAGAGACTTACTTATTAATGAGAGAGTTGATGATATAGAGATATATATATATATATATATATATATATATATATATATATATATATATATATATATATATATAACAAGACAAAGTAAGTGAAAACATAAATCCAATAAAAGTGAAACCTTTTAAAATACTCTTAATACGCCCCTTGCATTTCGCACATTAATTCAATAAGCTTGTTACATGCGCAGTTATGCTTATGCAGACATGTGATTCAGAACATCAACAGTTCCCAGAATTACTGAGATACTTAACAACATCAGAAATTTCGATTAACTAAACTGTAGTCACTAACAAAGAATAATCAATTTTGGGCTGCTTTACGAAAGAATTAAAATACGATTAGTTATAGATAAGCCACATCTCGCCATTGCTCTGGTAAGAGGTGCGGGCGGCAACCACAATTCAGTGGCAAGAAGTTTCACCAACAATGACTTCCCACCCATTATGGGCCTTCTCAAAGAAGAAGAAACTCAATTGCACGATACTTCACATTCAACTAAGAACGAAAGCAACAATGCATTTCTTTGGTAACTTCAAGAAATTGATTAGCACTAAGGAAAAATGCTAGTTCCCTCGAAGTACGATCATACGTTACTAAATTTCGGGGCCGCGACCGTAAACCACGCAATATCGTATGAGTGTCGGCAAAGCAGCTGGTACCGCGATCTCGCGCCATTAAGATAACGTAAGAACGCTTAACCTCTCCCCGATGGTATCGCTCGCATGGCGCGCGCCGAACCGGGAGAGTTTTATTCACCGCAGCGAAATATTCGATCGAGTCATCCGAGACGCTGGGGCGCCACCAACCACCGACAATGCGCTGGCGGCATCGGGATCGCGCAAAGATCATCTTTAGCAGCTTAGGCAAAGTACCTAAGTGGCAAGCGTGTAGAGACGTTGAGTCAGCATGTTATGTTTGCTTAGAAGAGCAATAACATACTTTTGTCGAGAAAGTAGAAGACTAGTTGGAGTGGCCAAAACTTCAACTCCACAAAAGAAAGATAGCACCCCAAGATCCTTCGTGGAGAATTTAGAGTCAATTTGTCAAATAATAGTGTCGACAAGTGAGGGGTCACTACCTGTAATAATTAAATCATCAACATAAACTAGGAAATAGAGGAGCGTGACACGCTGAGTAAATAAAGAGGGACGAAGCTCGCATCAGATGTGACAGCGTAGAAAGAGAAATAAGGTGTGAAGCTCCTGGTACCAAGCTCACGGAGCTTATTTGAGACCATAAATAGCCTTATTTAATCGACAAACATGATGCAGATAATCAACATTACGCATGCCCTACGATTGCGCCATATAGACCTCCTCCGTGAGATGCCTATTGAGAAAGGCATTATTTACATCAAGTCGAAGTCCCCACTTGCGATTGAGGGCAATGCTAAGCATAGTGCAAACGATGATAGATTATCGCCAGACCTAAAGTCTCGTGGAAAGCCACCCCCGTCACAGGAAAGCTTTAGCACAAGGCGAACTTTTATACCGGGCAATAGAGCCGTTTCGGGATTTTGTTCGATGTAAACACCCATTTTTCGCCTACTATATTCCCGCCCTGGGGCCTGGGGAACCAAAGCCCAAGTACCGTTCTGGATGAGAGCATCATCATATTCTTCCTACATCTCCTCAACCCACTGGGATTCAAGAGCTTCAAGTACAATGCAGGTGGCTTGGTGATACTGGAATTCGTGGTGAGACCATATTGCGGATTGGGTTTGAGAATGGAATTTTTAGAGCGGGTTTGCATGGGATGATGGTTTAGTGGGGGAGTGGGGAGGGAATGGGTAAGGGGTCGAGAGGATGACGAGGTGAGGAGAGGGTTTCAGACCCAACAGGCCAATAGAAAGAGACGGTTGTTGGAATGGCGTTGGCGGGGTCGAGGATGCAAGCCTGTAGAGGACTGGTGGGTGATGTGATGATTTCGGCAGCCGGTGAGGTCGACGAAATCGTGGGTGAGATGTAGCCAGGAGGACGCAGTGAGGTGGATGGAGATGATCTCGGGCAGCTCGTACGGGTGGGTGAGATGCGTCGGGAGGATGGGGCGGGGGACGGGATCGTGTCGGCAGGCCGGATAAATTCGCCGAGGTGAACGATGAAGTTTATGAGGTGAGAGCTTTGTGTCTATCACCGTGAAGAGGAGGTGTGGGGAGATGCACAGAAACATTTTCCACAAACTGAGATGACGGGACACAAAAATTTTTTTGGAGAGATAGGTCAAACAGAAAGCGCACTTCTAAGGAGGTAGTAAACAAGAAAGACACAAGACTGGATTCAGATCAAGTTTCAGGGGGAATAATAGAATATAACCAAGAAACATAAACAACCCGGAGTTTGGATGGGTTAGGAGCTTTATGGAAAAACTTTTCAAAAGAGGAACCAAGGAAAAGACTAACTTTAGGCATTCTATTTATTAAATAGACAATCGTAGCAAAGGCATACGACCAGAAGGTGGGAAGGATGGACGCCTAATGCAGGAGAGTGAGACCCATTACAACAATATGTCGATGTCTGAGTTCAAAATACCCATTTTGTTCAAGAGTGTGGGGAGGTGTAGTGAGATGCGTTATGCCATGGGTCGCGAGAAAGGACAGAAGGTCTAAAAAATTGCCCCCATTATTTGTGTAAAATGTTTTAATGATAAAGGTAAAATAATTTTCAACAAGTTGCTTGAAAGTGACAAAGGTTGAATGAACATCTAATTTTCGACGTAACGGGTAAAGCCACATATACTTTGTGTAATGATCAACAAAAATAACATATTAGTGAAAACCATTAGAAGATGAAATGGTTGAGGTCCAAACATCAAAGAAAATGACATCAAGAGGAGAGGAAGAGGTAATGCTTGATTGAGCAAAAAGTAACTTGTGGCTTTTATTAATATTGCAGGAGGTACACGAAAAGGAACATATATGGTCCTCGGGAAAGGAAATATTTAGAGCACTTAGAAATTTGTGAAAAATATGTAAAGACGGATGATCGACACAATTATGACACATGGAAATAGCGAAAAACAAGGACCGAACTGAAGAAGACAAAACTAAGGTGAAAGACAGAAGGGGGACGAACTTTAACCAATAATAGACACCGTCTCTACGCTGCTCGCGAACCATAGTGACCCCCTAGTGATGATCCTACACCAAAAAGAAAGAGTCAAAAAACTAGACATTAACAGGGTTATTGGCACAAAGGGCAAAGACCGAAATAAGGTTCTTAGACATGGCAAGCACATGTAACACATTCGAAAATAATAAGGGGGTAGGTAGAGAGGGAAGGGTAAAAGAGCTAATGTTAGCAATAGAGAAACCTGTACCATCACCAATACTAACACTGTCAGAGGCGCACATGGTGAGAGGCACCCAAATCAACGACCCAATCCGAAGAATTACCAAAATTAGGATAATGGACTACAGTGTGGTGCGAAGCTCGGGTAGGGGTCGGAGGAAAAGAAGCAAGTGCCGAGGTGGATAAAGAATTGCACTACCGAGCAGAGTGCCCAGTTATAACACAAATTTGACAACGACCGAGGTAATGACTTCACCAGAGCTAGATGTCGAGGAGAAAATAGAGGAGGAGCTAGGCGCACGCCTCAGCGTCAGTGGTAGGTAGAGTCCAGATCATGAGACCGATTTGGGTCCGCTGCCGCCGCTGTTCAACTAACGATGTGATGAAGGGCCTGGGCCGGCGGTCAAGGGGCGCAGGCCGAGTGGAGGCAGCGGTGCGAATGAACCAAAATCTTCATTCGGGGCCCCCATAAATCTGGCAGGTGCTCAAACAATTCTCAAAACCCGGAGCATTCCAAGCTTGAAAGGCATGGGATATGTGGGAGTAGGCTAGGCCAAGTCCTTTCAATACACAGATGGAAAGCTCATCAAAGTCAATAGAGACATTCATAAGAGCAAGAGAGTCAATATTGTGTTCGAGCATTCAGAGATATACGGTGAATAAATCGATTACCTTATCGGTGACCGACAAGATTCCTTAAAGGATGGGTAATGATCTGTCTGAGCGAAGGAGAACCATACGTCTTTTCGAGAGTAGTTCAAGCCACACAAGATGTGGCGGAAGTAGAGATGAACTGCACTAAAGTGGAAGAGATGGGCTCAACAATTGCATTGAGAAGCACTGGGTCTCTTGGTCTCGAGCCAGGAGAATGGCGGTCTATATCGGGGAGGAGGCGACATCGGTTGCAGCTTATCATCGACAGAGGACACATTTTCGGAAGAATCGACAAAGCTGGCAAATCATACCCGAATAAGAGAGACGTGAATTGAACCGGCCACAGACAATTCATGGTCATGGAGTTTTTAGCGCTGGTTGAAAGATTAACATCGGTAACAATTACTCGAGATTCGACGCTTCTGCACTAAGACTGTTTAAGACGAGGGAGGCACGATTTAAGATTGGGTAAGAGGATTCATAGGCCATTGAGCCTAAGAGCATGTGATCAATGGAGTATGACGGGCGGCTGCAACGGCTAAAGGAGTTTGTTTTGTTGTTAAGTTTGACTCGATACCGTATTATAAAAGACTTACATATTATCAGAGAAGCATGATATATATATATACCTAAATAAGGACAAAGTAGTAAAAACATAAATCCAATAAAATGAAACTCTAAAATACTCTAGTACCTTCTCCTCTAATTATCAAAATCATCTAACCACAATCTATTTGTAGAAAATTTTTATGTTTTTTTAGGTAATTATCGAAAAGGTTTCATCAATCAAGTAATTATATAATTATCGTGTACATCGCTTTTATTTATTTTTATTTTTATATTACTATCATTCACCACAAATCTCCAACTAAGACTAAAATTTTGTAATTACTAATAATCTGTTAGGCACAGTAACAATTTTAGTTACTAAGATGAATATAAGAAAGAAGCTCATAACTTAGATAGAAAAGCTCTAAGAAGCACACAATCTAAGTACTAAAAACATTCAATTTTCCCATTTCTACAAATCAGATTGATGGTGACACTTTTTGGGTAAAATATTTAAATAAAAATATAAAATAATTTAAAACACATAAATTTCTAACTAATTTTGATTATATTTTATTTTCTTTTACATTAAAGTCATTTTGTTTTTTTTCGCTTGCTGATCAAACATAAACTGACCCAAAGGTACATAATGGCAACCAAACATAGGATGAAATAATGATAATCAATGGACACATGTCAATATGGGAGACAGTTGCATGTTGAAGAACAATATTCCAGGCAGCTAGACAAAACCTACCACGTTTCATCAGTGATCACGACTCCTAACTCTAACGAAAGGCCCTTGATAACTACCATTCAGAAACAAAGATGCTTTGTTAATCCAAATTCCACGTTCCTTTTTGTCTTCCTCTTCTTTTACCAATTCATCTTTATTAAGAAGCACTTTAAAACCCAAATTTTATAAGCTTGACCTTTTAAAAGAAATTAATGGTTTAATATGTGATATGAGAACTTGATTTGGCAAAAAATCATAAGTTTGTTTCAAGAAATTATCATAGGTTCGAGGAGTATGTGTTCCCCATTTGCATAATGATGTGTTGACTTGTTTGCCTTTATAAGCTTACAATAAATTTGGAGCTTAAAAAATTAATAGCTTTTAATCCATAAGACCTATTATCAGATACAAGCCCCATACACTAATACATGAAGGATTTTACTTAATGAAGATGTATAATATCTATTTGATATAAGGCTTTTTTGAGATAAAAGCCCAAAAATAAAACCATTAAAACTTAGGCCTAAAGTGGACAACATCATTTCAATCCAACATGGATATGATTGAGTCCATAAGTTTCTTATAACGTGGTATCATATTTGAAAACAAACTTAATCGTGGATGTCAAATAAAATAATATGATGAGTCCCTAAAAATGGTGTTTCGTGATTTGATGAATCCCTAACATAAGATATTTTACATTAGTGGTATTTTGTTAGAGAAAAGGATTGTAGAAATTGTGGATTTGCATCCAAAGTCCCAAATCGATTATAAATGGGAAGGATCATGAGTTGAGATGAGGGCTTTTGGGAGAATCTCAAAAACAAAAACTACGGTGGTGAGGATTTAAACTTAAGCTTAAAGTGAATACTCATATAACGTAGATGGAGGCGTAAACTTCACATTTGCACATGCCCAGTATTTCGAGAAATTATCATTTATGTTATGAAAGTGCAGTACATCTCCATATATATGGGTAAGAACTGAGATGGTGGGGACAAATCATGTCATTGATTGTTGCACCGGATCAGATTGATTTTCTATCAGTTCAAGCAAATATTTGGTGAATCAGGAGGTTTGGCAAATGCAGTAGCCAGCTGTCAAGTGTGTCTATGTAAAGGGTCTTAAAGTTGACCTCTCTCTATCACTTCCCTCATACTCCTACAATTACAATGTGAAAATCCAACACTAATGTGCTTCGTGCCCGCAATATCCAAATAGGATACGGACAAAAAAGAAGTTCTAAACATTCCGTATCTATGAAGACATTATTAAACCCATAATAGATAATGACTACTTAATTAAGAGCTAAATTTGGTTACAAATAATAGATCACATCATTTTCGATCTAATTATGATTGGAGAATGCGTCAATAATGAGTGTAGTCCCCACAAACTAAACCACGTTTTATTTGATTCAAATATCAAAAACATTTTCTTTTTAACTTATCCTACAGGCTCCATGAAATTGGTTAGGATATGTATCTAATTATATACCTATCATCCACTCTCTAGGCCTAAAGGGAATATTATTTATTTAAAACGTGCTTATAAGGTTAAAATGAATTCATATTTATATAATGATATGAACTTTTTCTCAAATCTTATACAAGATAAACACAACGTACTTATTGTATCCAAAAGTTGGAATCAAATAAACAAGCATCTACCCAAGTCAAATGAACTCCCTGATCAACTTTCATACCATTTCTCTTTAGATCCAAAGTGACCTTCACAATTTTAATATCAGTCCGCAAGGTTAAGAAAATTACAGAGCCAAACAAGCAGACACCGCTCATGGGATAAAACAAACTTTGGGCTTTGTTTTCGTAGAATTATAAAATCAAACAAACACAAACAGACTTAATGAGCCAAATAAAATACATAGAAAATATTTAGTTTACAAAATAAAATATTATACATAGAAAATAATTAATTTACAAAATAAAGTATTTTATAATAATAATAATAATAATTACAAAATTTATCACTAAAAAAAGTATTTTTCATTCTAGAAGTATGTCCTCGGGAATTTGTAAGAGGCGATGAGCACTTCTACAAGAAAAACTTTCCAATATGCATATGGTATTATGTATCACAAGTCTTGGACCAATATCAAGGAAACCTACCTATAAGTCGGGATAAGGTGCATGAACGCCCAACTTTTAGGTGTATGTCCCACTATGTCCCTAAAATTTTTCGGTCCCAAGATATCACAACGCTTACAAAACGCCAACGGCATGCTCATCCCATTAAAAAGCCAACCACAGCAGTTAACTCACACGCCAAGGGAAAGGCTTAACCTGTGATTTATCGACGGTGACTTTTCTACTAGAAAGACACCGGTATACTAAATAAACGCTACAGATTCTGGCACAAAACAAACCATTCATAAGTCTATAAGTATGATAAATCCAATCATTTGTGAAAAGCTCCATGAGAGGTAGAGTAGCTAAGATCAATGAATGAGAAAAGATACATGGAGAAAGATACATGTCCGCATCAGGAAATCAAAATGAAATTGTGGACCACCATTTCCGAAGCACATATAGCCATCGGGATTCGGGCGTTAGCAGGCATTGGCGCCCAATTAAAGTAAGTTCAGCTTACACCATGTGAACAGTTCCAATGGTAGGCAGGTAGATACCAAAGACAAACCCCACCCAAAGGATGAGACCTAGAAATTGAATCAAGATGTTGGGGGGGCATTAATACACCCAGGTTTTTCTTATCTTTGGTTTCATGAACTTGAAAAGTAACTAATGGAGACCTGCCAGAGTAGGTCCTCACCATCAAGCTAGAGCCATTAAAGAGACACGGTATGTACCAGCAGAAGTCCTCCTTGACAAACTATGCACCTCAAAAAATGGCAGCTTTACCCATTGCGACCTGGATAATTTTAATTTATGGTGAACAACTAAGAGAGGAATAAAATTTCAATTTGAAAACTAGCTGATTGATTTCTACAGTGTGTTTAATCTTAAAAATGCCTTCACTTCTACATAAAGCAAGCCCCTCTTATTTGAATGAGGAATAGTTATAATAAACAAAATATTCTCACATGTGTGTGTGTATATTTTACCTTTTCCCATAAGCAAGTGTGATATCATAAAAGAACAGAGTACAAATATATATATAAAAAAGTGTGATAATTATAAAGTTCTTGTGCAGACAGAATACAGAATCAAACCTTGCATAAATCTACTCCATTACCCTATAAATGTCATATGAATAAATCAATCCAGAATATTCAATGTGAAATCCTCCAATAACTGTTCCCATTTTCAAAATAACAGTTGCCTCATCATTTTTTTTAACTTTTAATTATTTAAAAATAAAAACCCCTCTTATTATTAAGTATGGAACATGCAAGAAGGAAGAAGGGGATGAGAATGGTTACCTCAATTAGTCAGTACAAAGAAGGACGAGAAGAGCTTCCACTGAGCTCATAGTCTGATAAGAGAAAGGAAGGTAAGCCTTAAAGGCATAATCAATTGCACCGCTGAAGATGGAATGAATGTGATATCCCAAGAAATGTTCAATATGATTCAAAAATGATAAACATTCCTCAGAAAATAAATCAAATGCTTGGCTCAACACTTTGCTAAAAGACCTGCCACTTGATATGGCTAAGCAAGGAGCCTCAACAATTAATTTAGCCGATAATTCACTATCATATTGTTGATTAACTGTTTCCGGACCAAAAAATACAAGGTCCACAGACCCCATAACCTATACTCAATAAACACACAAGAAAGCTTCACTCAATTCCTAAAAGAGGTTCTAGCTCCATTCCAGAAGAGAAGTCAGAAAGATCTTGTAAATCTCTGACCGAAGACTCTTCCAAAAAAATGTGCTCTATTCTGCTCTTTCCTTGAGTACCAAACAAGCAAAGAAGCCCCAATCTCCATTTGTTGGAACCTCCCACCTGCCAACTTATTGGAAGTCCTTGATCACCCTCAAAAGAATCCACCTAGATCCAAAAAACTCAATGGAACATCCCACAACACAGCAATTTTATTACAATGGATTAACATGTATTGTAGTATCCCCAACACAATGTACAGATTAATTTGGTTCATGTTATAAAACTCTCTACGCAATCACTCTAAAAGCATGCTCTTAGGAGAAGCCCTGATGCCCAACCTAATTTCAATCCAAAATTGGTTCTAAGTCCATCAAGAACCAAAACCAAGGTTCTTCGCCTAAAAATCCTCAGCAGAACCTTGACACTTAAAACCAAGGTTCTTAAACCAACTTTGAATGGCCTGCCTCTAGAGCCTCTCTCAGGCTCAGCCGTGTATCCACACAACTTCTTGTCAAGCAAGCCTTTATTTAAAGCCAAAAGGACATCTAATTCCCAGTACTAAAGCTCACTTGATACATTAAAAAGTTGCCCATTTTCTTAGTCAATCTCTTCTTAAGGTGTCCCAAAGTGAACAATATTAATTGAAAGAAGTGCCCAAGGGAAGGTCCACTGTCCACTCACCCCACCAAGATCTTCTCGCTTTTCTACATATCAGACTTTCAAATAAGACTTGTCTCAACATAAATAAGCTCCATCCTCCTCACAAACCTGATGGAATGAAAGGGTATCAGCTGCAAGCAGGAGATGATACCCCTTTCCTTCCCCCAACCTTAAAAGTTAAAATCACCTCCCTACCTCTTAAAAGAAAACAACTAGGGGTTTCTGTACGTTGCCTCAATCCTCCATAGCTTTGGAAACTGCCCTTGGGTGTGCCACAGAGAAACTCACCATAGAATATGTTGGAGATCTCAAGAAGAGAATGAGAAGGAACTCATATTCCTTTCTCAAGACTGATATCAAACCAGCAGCCTCTTTATTTGTCTTGATACCAAATCTAGCAGCCTCTTTATTTCCTTATGCATTTCTCAGAATGCATTCTCTCCTGTATTTCTCATACACAGATTAATCTTCTGCCTTTTTATGGACTCTTGTAGGTTGTAGCCCATGGCAACCAACAAAGAGCTATCAACTAATAATCTTTCTCATTCCTAACCCACGTGGGAATTTGGACGCACAACCAACACTCCTCTCCCATGGATAAATGGCCTCATTTTCTGTAAGAGCAACATTCCAAAAATGTCTTCCTTGTACTGAAGCTTTATGGAATTCTTACATCAACTTCTTGAAGATAATTTTTCATTTTATTGACCAAAATTTTCCCTCCAATTTACAAATAATTCTTGGCATTTGATTTAGCTCTGGTATCTTGCTCCAATTGGTTGCAGAGAAAGATAAGATATTGAAACACATAAGAATAATAATAATAATATGATTTCAAGTTGCATAGTTCCTTTGCTTCCCTTCCCTAGAGCTTAATACAATCCACTGCGAAATTCCACATGCTCAAATTTCATTTAGTAAAAACGTCAAAATTTAAAAAGGTAAAGACATCCATGGTGGAGTGGTTCTGCGCCGAATTCCAAATAAACATTTTACTACATTATAACAAAGTACTTAATTGTCAAAAATAAAAAACAAAGCAATAAAAAAAAACGAATTAGTTCATTATTTTCCTTTCCTCAGTCTCCTTAGCAGCCAAACAGAGTAGCAAAGAATAATATAACAAATAAATGTCAAGAAAAGAAAGAGGTGAAATCTCATAGTTGATGACCCAACCAAATGCAATAGAATAAACTCCAATCCACATTCTTAACAAAACAAAACATGAGACTTTGGGTGTGTTTGGTTCATTTTTTTGAAAGCTGTTTTTGAAAATTGTTTTTAAAAAAACAGAGAACATCATTTGAGTGTTCGCTGAATTTATTTTTATTCTTTTACTTTAGTGTTTTTTGTGTTTTTTGAAACAAAAAAAAAATTAAGCAAGAAAAGGAAATCAAACATGTTTTTTCGTGTTCTCTTTGTTCTCCTTGATTGTCGAGAACAAAATCATTTTTCAAAAACCTTAAGAAAAAAGGCTCTTAAATTTAAGTCAACTGTGATCACCATCACCCACAGCTGCCGACTACTCCCAGCAGATCCAATGGGCGAACACCTTTAATTTTGCAGAAATTTAAGTGCCATGCCACTTAATGCGCGGGGAGGCAAAACGGAGAAAATTGACTTCGTTTTAGATTTAGATTTTCTCTTCAAATTTAGAGGAACAGATTTGCTTCTTAGTTCTTCCTCACGGAATGGCATTGAAGTAATATTTGGAAAAATCAGGGCGTTTGTTGTCTATCTTCTATGTGTCTGATCGGAGAATGAAACCAGCAAAGCCGTGCGGTTATGTAACATCACACGACCGTCAGTTTCTCAGTAACCAAACAGAAACAGAAACAGAAAAGGCAAAGGCAAAAAACATACACTGAAACAACCTTCAAGACTGAGATTCTCAAGCGGTGGCACCCACCCTTCACCCACTTCATGCAGCCGCAGATCCCCCTGATGAAAGTCGATCTGCTCCCTCGAAGTCCTGAAGAACACTGAGTACCTCGAGTTCTCCAGAACCTTCGTCACCACTCCCTCCCACCACCCGTCGCTGTGGAAGGCGTCCACATCCTCCATCAGCTTGAAGGTCCGGACCACCTCCCGCGGAGCGTACGGCCTCACCAGGATCGCGTCAACCGACTCTCTCAGCAACTTCGACTCGTCCTCTTCGGACATCAGCGTATGAAACTCCACGTAGATTTTCTTCGACTTCTTCGTAACCGGGCGAAGCACGGTAGCCGTATACCACGATCCTCGTAATCCTTCTTCTTCGATGCTCACCTCCACCATGTCTCCCTTCCTAAACTCCTCCGCCTCGGTCATCTTGATCGGGCCGGCGTCGGAGAAATGAGGAGAATGCGAGAGGAAGTGGTGACTGTGACCGGACACGTGGGTTTACGCTATTGGGTGCACAACAGGCACGCTGATTCTCTGGTACGGATAACGCCGTCACGCAACACCCACTTTCTCTAACACTGCAAAATGACTTTAACACCCCTTTCTTTCTTCCCCCCAGCAGATGCTTCCCCAACCATCCCCCCCTCCGACTCCGAGAAATGAATTTCTAGTAACTCTAATTAAATTATTCTATACCAGAATATGTGTACTACTTGTTTTTCTAAATGAAAATTTCCAATTAGGCTAATAAATTTGAATAAATAAAAACAAAAAGACTGAATCAAAATAAAGCTCAGGTAATCCACTCAAAAGCACAAAAATAAAAATAAAAATAAAAAAAAATTCAAATAACCTTCACTGGGGCTAAATAATCTGAATCTTCAGCTTCCACTATTTCTCTGAAACATGCAGCTGAAATAGTGAACAATAAGTTATAAAAAATAGGCCTACCAAGGGCAGGTCAGTGGTTAAGGGTAAGGGTTGGGGGTGAGCATACAAGGTTCTGAGTCCCGGTCTAGACAATATATACAAACAGTGAAAGAAGAAAAAAAAACATTTGCCTATTAAAAAAATAAGCTATAGGAAATAAAAACACAAAAATCAACAAATGATTCATTCGGTAAAATAAAATAAGATTAAGCATAGGGAGAGGATGAGGATTAAATACTAAACACATTTGTACACATGGTGGTACAGTTGGTTTGATTTCATATGTCATGGAAAATAGAAACCCCCTTTCAGCTGAGCTTAGTCTAGAAACCAAAATTAATTTAATTAAAAAAAAAGAAAAGAAACAAGGCAAGCAACTACACAAAGTAAAAGCATCTAGGTCAACCATCCATCTACAAAGCAAAAGCAGTCTCTAATGGGGATGGCTTACATCTAATTTGCGCACAAAAACAGCTGCAGATTAGCACTAATTGTGAGAGAAGTGCTACTACTAGTAGTAAGTTCAAGTTCAGCTCTGTTGGGGGGTTCGAAGATTTGAGGGTTTGCCATTTACCATGGGAAGTAGTTAGCCTTCAAAATCCTGCCGCCAGTCTGGATGCCTATTCCATACATCCACACTAGACAACAGTGGCCTGCAATATCTGAATCCTGTTCTCCTTCTTCGCCATAGCCAGTGCACGCTTCTCTTGTAGCACGATCATCTTCTTTGCTCGATCTCATATTTCTTCATCAATTTTGGTCTTCTCTATGAGTGTGCTCTTGTGATCTGATCTTCTACTTCTTTGGTCTTGCCCTTCAGCTGTTCTTGCTGATCTTTAATGAAGACCAGCTCATTTATGCGCCTCTGCACTGGCTTGATGTCAAAACCGTGCATTTCCAGGTCCACCAGTGCTTCCAGGCTGCTACTGAATAAGCTTCTGGGATCATCAAATTTGAGCTTGGCTACCTTCTCTATCAAGGTGGAGAAGGTCACCATGTTACCAATGGCTAATCCTTCGCGACGTTCCTCTTTACAATTTTCCAGGGGACGGAAATGTGGTTTCTGTGGCATCTTCTGGAATACTTCCAGAGTCTCAAGTGTGTTCCAAATTGGGGAGCATTTCACAAAGGGGAGGCTTTGATTCAGATCAAGCATGATTTCTCCTGTGGGATCAATTCTAGGAGATTGTGTTACTTCAATAGGTTTTGGTCTTCCGCTTGCCTCAGTCCATTGGATCACAGTTTGATCAGGGGAGAGTTCTGTAAAAAGAGTAGAAATATAAGCAAATATATTGAAACATGGGAGTGAGATTAAACAGTCATAATAGCATACTTGAATTATCCGCCATGCCTGGACTGTGCATTCCCTCCAACCACATCGACAGAGGTTGATCATCAGGTACACAGTGCACTCCGTCGACAGCCATTTCAACCTGTTTTGCTTTGCTGTCTTTCTCCACAACTGGAGCTGTTGTCTCTCCAAGTGCATCTTGAGCGCCTGTGAAATGCTAGGACAAATACGTACCAACGACCAATTGAAACCAAGGGCTGCATTTCAGGCTGCAGGGAGATCCACCTGTGCAGGGAAACAAAGAAAGTACAGCTGCAAATTCGAAAGCACACTAACTGTATAGTAGAAACACTTTTTCATACCTTGTGTTGGAGGCACGGAATTGTGCTTATGCTTCCTTCCTCTGAAGATGGAACTTTCTCCAGTTGCTTACTTGATGCTTGCCCAATTGGATCCATCTGGGACCTTTTGCTTTCTTTGTTCGAGGTGTTCTAGTTTATTGGCTCAGTAAGATATCCTTTCTATCAACTACCAAGAGGCTTCTTGATCTTGCGCAGTGTCTCCGATAATAGAACATGCCTCCCGAAATGCTGGAACAGCATTTTTCAGCGTTCACAAACCCTCCTAGCTGGAAGAACCAGCCACCAGCTCATGGGCGCTTCAACCTCTCATTCATCAGCGCCAACTAGTCATATAGCAATTCTCACAGGCACCACCCACTACTTCATTGTCATCCTTACCTAAGATCGTCCATGAACGCATTAATCAGTCCTGAAGAATGCAAACACGCAGCACCCATAATCCAGCTTCACATCATATGAAATACCTGCTGCTGAAGCATCGCTGTTTAAACTCAAGACCTGCCTCGACTCCATTTCTGAACTTTGTTTATTGCCGGAAGTTAGGATCCTTCAGATGCTCAGCAAGACCCTATTCCTCCAGCTTCAGCCCTGGGCAGGTGTTTAGTCCTCACAGGTCTGGGCTTCTTTTGATATGAAGTTCAGCTCCAGTTGATGAAGTTTTTGGGCTTTTTTTTTTTTGAACAATACCCCAGGTGCTCTTCCTTCGATGAAGTTTTCTAGGTTTTTTCTTCTCCAGTCTCAGGTGGCCTTCCCTCCTCTTCAATTCTGAGTACTCACTCAAATGCCCTTTTCTTTCCTATCTTCCTAAGAACAAATGGAAAACATCCTTCACAGTCCATAATAAAATCCAATAAGACAAATATGAATTAAAGATGAAAATTCGCTTCCATAGGACAGTGTGTGAAGTCACCTTACCCAAGTAGCACGGCCAATCAAAATTGAATTACAAAAACATTTAATAACAAATATACATAGAATTCTTTAACAATCTTGAAAGAAATTGTCTTCTTCATAATTAAACTGCACACAAATCTTAGTTTAAAAACATCAATGATTAAAACCAATATATGGCCTCCAACATTTATCATTATTATATTACAGTTATTGGAAACACAATTCAATTTCGATGAAGCGTCACCAGGTCTATATATCTTTATTGATGATATAGAGATAACAAAGCTTGATATGAAAGAATGATAAAGCTCACACTCATTAGAATGCAAAGTTCAGTGCACTAATTCCAAACGAGAGGTACTTCAAGAGTGTTTATTATACCTTTCCACTGAAAAGAAGTCAATGATAAACTTTTCAGGACATTTCTCATTACCAAAGGCAACGTTAGGGGACAGTCCACACAAAGATTTCCAGAAGGAAAGGCTCACTATTGGTACACAAAGTGTCCAACATCAAGCAGACTCAAATGAAGTCCACTGACTATCTCCTCCCATGAAATGATCCATAAAAACCGTGATGGGCACAACAAAAGAGGTAAAAAATCTACATATCAGAGGCCGATAACAGAAAATGCCACAGAAAAGAACCAACTATATACTGAGCGAATGCAAGAAGCAAACTAGCTACAGTCAGAGAGAATCTGAAGAAATCCAAAATTTAATATCCTTCACAATTTCCCAATTCGTCAAAAGATAAACTGAGTCAGCACGTTATAAATGAATTTAGTAGAAGAATAATATTTGATCAGCCATCTATATTCTTCTCCACCCTGAAAGTTCTTATAGATGCGTAACAAGGTGAGTCAGGTAAGGATAGTTTGTCTGATAGCGAGGTACGCAAATATTCGCAAGCCCTTCCAGTCACAGAAGCAGCCGGCGCGACATTCTTGCAAACATCCAGTGCAGAACTTCGCGGAGTTTGAAGGAGAGAAGGCACTTGGTGTTCTAAACCCTTGGGTCTGCCTTCCTGTCCGGTGTCACCTAGAAACCAGTCGCCTTCATCTGTTCAGTTTTCACTGGTATGTCTTTTTGAAACAGCAAACATTGTTAACTGGTCTAAATCAGCAGGGGAAGAGGTCTTCGTCACAGTGCACAAAGAAGAAGAGGTGTTGGTGGTGCAGGTCTTTTTCAGCATATTTAGTTTTCACCAGTTTGGTTACTGGCCAGAAGCCGCACAAGATGGTTCTCCTTTCATTGTTCAACGATCCTTCTCTCTCTGGGCAAGAAGAATGTTTTATAAAAACACAGCGTACTGGTTTGAAAGTTCCTTCCATATTTTCTGACTAGTAACGCGTATGGAGTGAAGATATATCTGGGAACAACAAGTCCCGAAACCATGAATCAGAACTCACTCCTATTAATTATATCTTACCAGTACAACTCAGATAGTGCGTCGATAGAGTTCACCTCCTTGCATGTTTCCGACTTGCTATTGTGGTAAAGTAGCTGTTGGTGCATGAAATGGTAGAGGTTTCGTTGTTGTGTTGAGTTTGCTTTGCACTCCAGAACGCCTTTGTTAGATATCTAATATACTTCTTTGGTAGTCAAATGTCTTTTTTGTGATCGAACATATCGTTTACATCGGATCAAAAAGAAAAACATCGGCTTACTCATCTAGCGGCAAACCAACCCACAACCCTCCTTCTTCATCATATTTCCACATCTTCGCTTCATCCAAAGCAATTGATTGTTTCTACAGATCTCCTTTACCTGGTCACAATGAGAGTCCCCTGTGGTATTTAATCCTCAGATAATCTTCATGACTCCAAAGATCACCATGGTAGAGGACTTCGCTTTCGCGCCATGGGCTCACTAAAACGTGAAGGTAACCCCAAGAACAGCATCCATGTCAATACGATTGTTGTGATGTCTTTTCCTGCAGTTCTCCAAAGATTCCCATCCGTGAGCAGAAATCCACCCATAATTATCATCTCAGAAATTAATATTTAATTTCTTTGAAATCCAACTGAATCTTACCACGTTAAATAAGAATTGTAGCTACACAATGTAAATGGTAAATTGTGTGTAATTTCTATGTTACTTTATGATGTCCTTCCTTCTAACAGAATTTGATAGACTGATCTTAAGCCTAGTTGACACGCTTTTGTTCATTCTCAGGTCAAATAAAAAAATTAATGATCTCATCCAGAGATAAGTTACATAAGGCACATCCAACTAGAGTGATAAACTGTAACAATGAAGAATTGTAGTGCACAATTTATCTATTTCCTGTAACTCAAAGAACAGGTAGATCATTAGAAAAAGAATATGCTGGCTAAAACTGCATGGCATAAAATCCTCCAGAATGACTAACAATCATCGGTATCCAAGATGCAAGGCTGCCCCCTATGCTGGGTGCCCAAGTCAACTGCGTCTCAGAAGTCTTACATTCGCTGGAGGATGATAACAAACAATTTTTAAAACCATGAACAAAATCTAAAATTTCAAAGAGGGTTAATTTATATAGTAGCTGAGAGCAAGAACTTATGTTGGTCATCAGAAGCACAGCAACATATCATCCAGCCCATCTCCATCTTGTGCTACCTGCCCATGGTCCCAACTGTCAATCTTGTTTTTCTCGAGTCCAAGTCCTGAAGCAGAACAGACGAAAGCCCTTCCAATGAAGGTTTAAGAGCTGTTTATCACAATTTTCTTTCCCTGAGAAGGCCAACGCACTAACATAAATGATCACGGTGCTACCTGGTGTTGTCGGCCTTCGATTAGAACCAGTTCCTCCCATGATTGGTGGTACAAAACCATGCGATTATATTCCCTGAATGGATGGTTTAATTTGGTGACATTCCTGACTGATCCTGTTGCAATGACATCACAGCATCTGCAATCTGCTTCCTTCTAATCTTCTTAGATGGGTCATGTGAAGGGGTGTAGCATCATCACTATGCCCTTCATTTTGTCTGAAGTCACAACAAAGTTAATTTTCCAGATGTGAGCAAAGTTGCCTAAATCCCATCTTCAGAACGGTAGAATGAGATATCTATCTCCAGCATCATCATCGAGCTCCTGTATTGCCAAGTTGAATGCCCACAGTTGTGTTAATGAATTTGCTGAAATGGGGTCCCCACCTTTGTCTTCTGAAGTTGTTCTGAAATCCTGATATATAAAACCCATTATATGTTTTCAGAGGTATTTGATTGGGGCTTTTACACTTCTTAAAACTAGTAAATACAATAAACGTACTGGCAATATCATCAATGATCCAATCAAACCACATATGAACAGTTATGATATGGTTCATGGTCACTAGCTAAGAAGCTTCAGTCACACTAGAAACATTGTAGATATATCGCATAAATAGAAAGATGATAATAACTGAGACATATAGAGATAGATAGTAATTTTTATATGCAAACGAAAAATATGCAAAATGAAGAGTAAGAAAAGAAGGTTGTTTGATAATGAACTAACTGGCATAGATGGAAGTTATCATAAACCTGCTGATGTTCAGATTAATTTTTTTTTTTTTGACATCCAGTGTGCAGTAGTATGGAGAAAGATACAAGTTCCTAAAGAGTGAAAGGACTACAGACAATGGTGCACCTACACTCACCTGTTCATAATCAATCCACACAAAAACCCATCAGCGAATTAGTGCACTCATCACTTAATCATGATCTCACACTAAAATGTGTGAAAGCCATCCGATCGAGGGTTTCACTCCAAGACTCAAGAGTCCTTCAAACCACAACACAATGAAATGCAGTGATAGGTGTGTGACAGCACATCCACTCTTCCGTTTCCATATCACGCTAGTTAGCCGAGGTTGAAGTCGATTTAACCATGAACATCCGGACAACTTTTAAGATCGCGCAAAGATCCAGAACAGATTCCTGGCCTCAACAATGGAGCAAGTGATGACTAATGAGCCTTCCTCATCAAGACAAGAAATGATCTATGTTATCAGCCAACTTCTCCCCACGGCCGGTCCAACCCAAGCACCCACCCCAAGCTCCCAGGCGCCACCAAGAGGACTATTTGTAAGTCCCATTTTATCTGATATGAAACTAAAGTTTAGAAAAGAACACGCCGCAAATTTTAACATACATACAGATCAACTGAGGGTGCTCACTAAGACAGACTTTTGCAATAGAGACTGAGATCCATAAAGGGCTCACTTCTGTATGAAACATGAACCTTTCCACCCTTCGAATCCTAATCAGAAAGGTCTGAGGGAAGACTGGCACCACCCCATCCCTCCCCAGGTTAGAATCCAGAGATTCGGCGCACCCTTAGTGATCTTGCAAGGTCAAGCCGACAACATAATCTCACCATTAGCCACTCATTGTGCCCTCCTCCATAGTCAAGTGAGATTACTTTGGAAGTAAGATGCAGAATGAAGAGAAGTATTTAGCCAGAATTTCAAACAAATGGCCGTTACCAACGAAAACATCTACATTATAGTGAAAACAAACTGTATTGTGTAGTCAAGATTAAAACATAAATACCTGGCGTTAAAATAAAGGTGTCCCGCCAACACGTTTTGCACAAATTAACACTAACTTCTTCTTAGCGTAAACATACTATTCATGATAATACTACTTCACACTCACACTAATAATTGTCTTCCCACAAAGTTTTTTTCAAAGTCAGAAGCATCAACATCATCACTTTCTAGGTCTATTCGGTCCAACACTTCAATCATCAACTTATAAAAGATCCCAATTTAGCTTCAAACCCTGAGGTCATTAACCTTCAAACACACAGAAAAACACATTTAGTCTAACAAACTATCAATCCCATGAATAACAATGATTTACACTTTCTGTTTTGTCAAATCCAATGAACCAAACAATTAAAAATCCATTCAAACCTGGGGGCTTCCTTTTGTCAGCTCTATTCAGCTTTATTAGCACCAACATCCCTTCTCCAGAAGATCCCACCTAATTCCTAGCTTCATAAAACTCTTCAAAGATTCAAGGAACCCTTCTACTCACTAAGCGCTCCAACCCTTTTTCTTCAAAGTAGTCTAAAAGCTCCACTCACATCCCCTCTTTCAACTTCGCTATTCAACAGAAACCACCCTCATTCACCCAATTCAGCAATGAAATTTATTTCCATGAATGATTAGCCATCTGTAAGTAAACTGTATTTATCCTTCCAATTAATTTCTCTTGATTCCAAAATGCTTCTTTTCATCAAAGCCAGTCATGTCCTGAAACCTCCATGGAATCATCAAATCTAACATAGAAGATATGTCCACACCATTGTTATACATCCAGAGTTTATTCTTTTGGAAAGCCACCTCCTTCCTCATGAAACATCTTTCAGCACTTTTGATCTGAACAATCAGAACAAACCAACAAACCGCGACTCACCCACTCTAAAGTGGTTCAAAGAAGATCTTCAACCAGTGGCAGAACAGCAAGAAAAAGTCAAGAGGGGGTACAAAAATTTAGGGGAATCTAGGTAATAATAGCTAAGAACTCAACTGTTCGAGGTCATTAATTCAAACCTCACTCAGTCAATTTTTCTCAAACCACAGACTAATTTTCAATTTTCAGCAAAGGTTCCAGGTCTGTCACTGAGCTAAACCATTGTTGTCTATCTTCAACCTGAAAGAACCAGTCTATTCTGCTCCTTCCAGTGCCATGAATAATAAACAAGCCTCTGGAAAAAGAATCCTTTGATCCCTTCTCTCACTGAAATGTCACCCGAACGCTCTCGGTGAGTCCAAGAAGCAATCCAGAACTTACAATTGTTAAACCAGTAACAAGCAGAAAGAATAAACTTAGACTCAAGAAGATCTCGACTTAGTCATTTATAATGTAAGAAAAACATTCATCAGAGTTGACAAATCTATCATTAGGTAAACTAGAGTAGTACTCATGCACCGCTGAAACCCTCTCAGCTAAATAAACAGTTCCCACAAATTGAATGCAACAGAACTCCACAAAGAATACACTAGAAGGTATTACCATCTAGCAGTGTTGTCATCCATCCTGTGTCAAATAAAATGGGGCAAGGAAAAATGTATACCATCCCCGAAGTCCGTTGTTGTATAGGATTTGTTTCTGAACTCGCCAATGGCTTTAACAGTGAATAATCAGTCGGACTTCATTTTCTTTTCTTGCAACTTATCTTAAAGGGTCATCACTGTATGCTCAGGTTTGATGCAAACAATGAGGCTGAAAGTAGAAATTTGAATAATTATTATAAAATCATTTTGCAAATGATATCATAATTATTTGAATGATTTTTTTCATAGTCTTCTTTGTATTTGAAGGACTGAACTTTCACAACAAACAGGTTCTGTATAGATTCTTATGGTGTTACTGACTAAAATATTATATGTTTATCTCACAAATAGAGTAAAGTCTATGATTAATCAAACTCAATCAAAGCAATCAGATCCACTTCATATCGTTAGGATCTTATGTCTTCTGAATCTTTGTGGATAAGTCCACTCCATATGGATCCTTTGCTTAAGGTAAGATCCATCCAGTGTCTTGGGATTATACAACTGGGGCTGATTTTTCTTTTACTCAGTGAAAAGCTTAATATGAGAGGAGAAACAGTATAAGAGAGTTCCAAAGCATGAGGCACTAGATATACAAAAGGGACCAACAAAAAACCAACCATCCAGACTCGAAACAAGGCCCTGGCAAAATCCACGAAGAACTCAGCGTGCATTTAGAAGGTTTCACTCCATATGGGGCTCCGCAAGACAGCAAATGTTATAAAGCAGGATCTTCCCTTCAACGACGAGGGCGCCAGCGCCCTCAATGCTAATTCTATTTCATATTTTGTCAAACAAGTCCAAATATCAGAGAGCTTCTGCTCACCATCCAAATTCTCTTGCCCTAACATAAAGCTGTTTGTATAAGAGGTCGGCTGGACCACGCGGTGTAAAATAACTGCTTCTTCAGAACCAACAACTGCGGTAGAAAAGCTCCGTACGTGGTTCCCAGCTCCTTGTGGTAGCATGCAGTCAGTAATGGGAATATGATAGTTGATCCTTCCCTCCTTTCTCAAAACAGAAAACACGAGTCAACAAGAGTTACTCCCTTCACTTATGCCCCGCCGTTGCATGAAAGACCCATCCTACTTGATTTTTCTCCCATGAACCTGATCTTGTGGGTAGATCTGAAGAAGCATGGAAACTGAAGGTCAAGGGTAGACAGAATGCAAATGATTCTCTTTATACTAAAGCCCAGCTGAAAGTGTCATATCCTGAAGTCCCTGGCCTCAGCGACCGATCCCCTTTGGTAATATAAGGATTTTCCCCTCTTCTCTCTAGGAACTTGGGAGTGGAACCTTCCATCTCCATCCCAATTACTGGGGCAACTTTATTAGCAATCTCAGACCAGCCCTTCTGAGTTCCTTCACAGTAACCAACTTTTCGCTACATTCAAAACTGAGGTAGCTGGTCGCATGTTGTAAAACAGATTAGCAAACCTAGGTAGGTTTGATTGAGGAGGTATGAGGTATGAAGTATATATACAGAATATATGTGGTATGGTATACAGAGCAGAGTGATGGCCCCTGTCTCTGTGGCAAAGTGTCTTCTGCAGGAAGTGGATCTGGTAAGATATTCCAAGTTCGTAGTTTGAAACCACGAGTTATCATACAAAAACACTTTTAGAGGCGGTATGGTATAAGTGCCAATAACCATTGTGTAAGTGCAGATATTTATGAAGTTTATGAAGTACTAAAACAGAATACATTGAAAAATGACGCGACGAAAACCAAAAGTAGTTAACAATTCTTTAATGGTATAAAATAAAACACCCCCACAAAGAGCAACCACAAAAGAATTTATGCATCACGCCTTCATCTGAATGTGTACCCAGTTAACAGTTCAAATCCAAGTTCCAGGCCAAACTGGGCGGCAACACTAGTTCATAAAAACTGAGCCAACTATGTAAAACCGAACAAAATATATCCAAAGAGAACAGAAGGATTCATGAATTTAATCAGATACATCGAGTACATTTTAATTCAAGACATAGATTCTTCTGGCACTGAATCCAGAAAGCTCGAAATGCCAAGGAAGTGACAAACTAGAGCATCCAGCGGTCCCCTGTACGCTACACATGGTAAAGCACGCAACCAGATAAAGGAGCAAAGTTTTGATAACCAGTCATCCAACAGATATTTCTCCAGCACTTGAAAATTACAATGAAAATGTCATAAGAGATTTAAAAACAGGTAAAAGTGTGCACAAGGTTCAGAGAAACAAAAAGCAGAGTCAGAGAAAAACAAAAGAAATGACAGAAGAGGCTTCACGTGCTAACTGTAATTAGTTGGTACCTGTGTGGTAACTAACCCATTTCCATCAAAACCCATCCAATGGGGCCCGCATCTGAAGGAACAACCCTTCTTCACTGGTTGAGTGTTTAATAAGATTAACATGGCCCACTACCAGTAAGAACTCGTAAACATTCATTCCACCAACTATTAATCATAAATGCATCCACCTTCCAACAGTCCGATTCTCGCCCAAACGGATAGATATTTAATATGATATATTCACAGTTACATCCAGAACCCCAGGTCACTCACTATTTTTCGGCTCAGATCCAAACTACACAGAGCTCAGCTCCACTTTCACATAAACAATCAGAGGGAACCAGCTATCACAGCTGACTATCACACTTCACAGAGGCCACTCTGGGCGAAAATCAGAATCCCAAAGAAGTCCCCTGTCAGAGTTAAAAACTATATCAACTTAATGTCAGTGAAAGCTACTTCCATTGACCCACCAGCAAAAACCAATTTAGAGGCTGCGATACAAAGCTAATTAACAGACGCTGAATACAGCAAAGAAAACACACTCCATGCCAGGCAAATATTATAGACTGCAGAGTGAACAAAGAAAACCACCATACATTTAGAACCCCAACATCCACCCACGCCCTTTGCTACAGCTTCTTAGGATTAGCAGATAACAAATCCAATGTTATATATCACCTGTCATAGACTGAACTGTAAAAGAGTGAACATAGTCATAAATAGTTCATGGACTGTGGCTACATACAGTCATATCGGTGGTAATATTTTATCTTCCAAAGCTCACACAAATGAGCCCTGCTTACACATGAATAATGGTTAGTTCCAAGCCCTTCATTCATCCTTTAAAAAGGAATTCTCTAATATGTTGCACTTGTAGAGAAAGACTCCTTGTTGCAGCGATTCATTCAATTTGGCAACAAGCGCCATGCAAAATGGAAGCCAGAGGGAGCTGGGCGAATATGTGCACGCGCAGAATCACAAAGAAGCAATAACACATCATGAGAGAAGTTCATAAATAGAACATGTATTTTCACAAATACCATTAATATGTATGTATCTACTGGGAAAAATCCTTTTCCTTTTTTAAAATGAGCAAGAACAAAAAACTCAGGGACCCCAAAAATGCATTCAATTTCCTCCAAAAGAACAAAATATTAGGGCCTGTTTGGTTGATTTTTTAGCTTGTTTTTATTCACTGGAAAACACGAAACGCGTTTGATTAACTTCTTTTTTGTTACGAAAACATGAAGAACACAAAGAGCACTAAATTCAGATAACAAGAACAGTTTTCAAAAACAAATTAAGTTGCCCTTAAAAAACATTTTTCAAGAACTGGTCTCAAGAACAATTTTCAAAAACATAAACCAAACATGCCCTTAACAACCCAGGAGAAAGAACAACAAGAAGACTCCGAAACCCCAAAAAATCCATTTAATTTCCCTTGAAAGAACTGAATACTACAAACCTGGGAAAAATAACACATTGAAGAACAATTTAGATGAAAATACAATTAATAAAAAGAGTACACAACAAGATTAAACAAAGCAAACCTAATGTGTTTCGCTAAATTATTGAACCTGCAAATAAAACAAGGAATACAATACAGCAACTTTTTTACCATCGATCACAATTGCTAAACCTGAAACCCTAAAAACTCTTCAATTTTCATTAACATGGATTGAGGCCATTCAATTTCACTGAAACACAGAAAGATACAGTAATTAAATAGCTAAGAAATGCAAAGCTTGGTAAACAAAAGAACTGAAGAAGATAATTCATATAGAAATATAGTTAGCTGCATGCTACTCCAAAACTCCAAAGAGAAGCCATTCAACTTCCAACAAGTGCAATCATGAAGAACAGAATGGTACTTAAGAAAACATTTTAGATGAAAATGAAAAGAGTCCATAAGGAGATTAATCGTTTTTATGTAAAAACATATCATATCGATGACATAACATCCTGAAACCCTAAAAGACAGCAGATCCCTATCAAGAACAAAGATACCTCCTTTCCAGGTCGTACCCACTTGCCATCAACCCACTCTTTGTGCAATCGCAAATCTGATAGATCTACCTGGATCTCGTTGTTTGAGAAGAAAACAGTATATTTTGAGTCCTTAACGCAGACGATCACACCAGTGAACCAACCATCATGGTAAAACAAACCAACAACATCATATTCCTCAAACAATGTATTGGTCTCTAATGGTGGAAGTGGCCTTAGGAACAAAGCATCCACCACCTCTCTCAATCGCCTCGATTCATCCTTTCCATCTAAAAGATCTTGATATTCTACCAATGCCCTAGATTTCTCCGCCATAACAATTTTTGCCACATACCAGGAGCATCTGAAGCCATCTTTGTTGATTCTAACTTCAACCAGCGAGCCTTGCCTAAAAAAACTTATGCTCTCCATTATCGCTCTTCCCGCATTGATTTCCTAAAACCCTAGGATTTTTAGGTGAAACTTGCATGGGAATTCTAGATTGTTCTTTTCTTTACATTCCTTTTTTGAGTGAGTAGGCAAGTATGATAATATGATTTGAGCAGTTTGTGAAGTAAATTTTCGGTTTTATGAGCTGTCAAAGCTTACCATAGTTTTGTAGGAAAATTATATACTTATATTTAACTTCTATTTTCAATACATTTTTTTGGGCTTTTTTTCATTCTTTGTCCCCACTAGGACTCTAACCCGTTCCCCTCCTTATGCCCACCCCAACCCTTAACCACTTAACCACTTAACCAAGCCTCAATGGCTACATTTTTGCGGTTATTGATAATAAGAATGAAAAGGTACAACATATGTTTACTAAGTTATGGAACCAACAAACAACTACGTGAACAACTTTTCTATTAATCAATGAGAAACCTAACACCTCAAAACTTTAAAGTCATCCAGGATCCACTAATACTGAAACCAACCATTCAATTTCCATCAAACATCCAGCACTAGAAAATACAAAGTGAGAAAGAAAAAAAAACACTGAAAAAGAAAACTCCTTATGAAATGTAATTAAACCAAAAAGTGTCCTTAATAAGATCAAACAAATTTAACATTTAAGAAAATTAAGAACATGCACTAGCTGTTTAAATTATTAAAATTACCATAGACCAAAAATCACTTCTAACCTCAACACCCTTTAAAAATTCCCTTTTCATCAAATGTAATAAATAATTCAGTCTTAATTATCATAAAGCATACAGTTATTAAAAGGTCAAATATAAATTTGTGAAAGAAGTAGCATTGAAAAAGATAATTCAAGAAATGATTATGATTAAAAAAACAATCCACAAATTTAACCAGAGCTAAAACTGGTTAAAATTAAAATATACGATATCAACATCACAATATCATTAGACAGCAAAAATACTCGCAGAAAATACCTTTTTCATGGGTCTCATAGGAAAAAAAAAAATTCCCTTAGATCACAAAATACCAAAACCTCATAACTTTCAGAAAGATTTCATTCCAATAAAAGCAATCAAACCATTCAATTTGCACAAAGTTGAAAAACAAATAGCATTTAGAAAACCATGCACATGATTTGCTGTACTACACTAGATTATTGAACTCACAAATTATCCATCAAAACAACTACCTTTCCCATTCATCATAAAAGGCTTAAATCTCTGTAACCCTAAAACCAGAAAGTCATCCCATTTCCAGTAAAATGGGATCGAAACAATCAACTTATCCAGAAACAAGAGCGCATTATTAAATACAAAAACGAATAAAAAAATATAATCTCGAGAAAGAACAGCATTTAAGATGATAATTTAGATGCGAATACAGTTAACTCAAACTGCAAATCCGAGCAAAAGCTAAGAAAATCTAAAAAAACATACGCCGTATACGCTTTACTCAACAATAAAATCCCAAAAATTTCCCATTAAAATAACGTCGTCCAAAAAAGGGTGTCTTATTAAACATAAAACCATACTCCCCCAAACACCCCGAAATCCAGCAGATGAAGAACAAAAGATACCTGCTTCTCGGGTCTGACCCACTTGCCGTCCACCCACTCATATGCACTCATAAATCGGACCGGTCAAACTGGATCTCGTCTGGAGGGTTCTGGAAGAAAACGGTACTTCGAATCCTCAACGTCCTAGTGATCACACCAGTCCACCACCCGTCCCCTGTAAAGGCATCAACTAAGTCATTAACGCAAAGGTGGCGTCGGCCTCCGGCGGAAGAGGCCTGAAAGGAAGTATCGACCAGCTCAGTGAGGGCTCCGGAGCCAGCGTGTCGGCTACAAGGTCCTGAGTACTCAGCAAAGCCTTGGACTTCTTCTTGGAGACGGACTTGGGCGGCGACTCGAGAATCGTGGCTACGTACCAGGCGCCTTTGAAGCCGTCTTCATCATTCACGACTTCAACTCAGGAACCTTTGCTAGAAGAAAGTCTGGATATTCACTCTCCATTTTCTCCACCCCCCTCCCCACCTTTCTATCCCCAAAAACCCTAGGGTTTTTTCATTTTTGCGGTCAGCACGTGAGATTTTTTAGTAGATCTTTTTCTCATTTTCCCCCCCTTTTTTTTGGGGCCCTTCAAGACGCGGGGAGATTGTAGTAGAGTCAATTTCTTCCATTACGGAGTTTCTAGCGTTACCAATTTTTTTTTTTTTATTCTCTTTTCCAATCAAAGTAGAAAAAAAATTAAACTGAAATTCTTTACCTAATTTGACTTTTTTGAAATGTTATAACTTATAACATGTAGTAGTAGCATATTGGAAGATTAATCGTTAAGCCATTAATCACAATATTACAAAGCAATGAGTATTCCGTATTGTTCTATTTTATTCTCTATGAAAACTTCAACCTAATTCATTTTATATACCACCCAATCATTTTAATTACTAAGGTGGACGGCGGGCATTTCTTTCTTTTAATTTAATGTTTTAATTTTTTTTTTTAGTTTAATATTAAATAGTATTTAATAACATTAAGTATTAAATTAATGTTTTTTAATATTAAGTAGTAAATAAGGATGGCAATATGATGGATTTTTTTGGGTTTTCGTCTCATCCTATTCTTAATGAGACGGGTTTGGTTTAACTGTAATTGGATTTTTAGTGATTCGAGTTTATTTTCTCCGAATCCAAATACGGGTTTGGGTTAAAATTTTAATTTTAATATAATAAAAATAAAAAAAACAAATATAAATGAAATAAAAACCCAATCGAGATATAAGCAGGAGACGGGTTTAGGAATTTTCCCATCTACCAACTTACGTATAGTGCATGCGAAACTAGTTTAATTTTAAATTGAACAAGCTTGTGAATTAAAATAAATAAACGAGTCGAATCGGGATGGGGTCATCGGAGTCACTAAGCACTCGGTTAATAAATCGCTAATAATAAGTATTGTGCTTTATTTTTGTAAGGATAATGATGAAGTTTTTCTTATTTTGATAAAATAATTTTGAATAAAACCGAAAATATTTTAAATTTTATATTCGAAACTTTTTAAATTCAGTAATAAGTTATGAAAATTTTAAAAAATAGCATTAAATGCAAAGTTATTTGCTTTACGCATTCACTCCAAAAAATAAGCAACCCTAAGTCAAACTTTACTTAAATAAATAGGAATAAAGCATTATATTTTACCTTCAGCACTTGTTTGATAAGCTATTGAAAATGTTAAGCCAATTGAAAATAAGAATTTTGATGGTTATAATTCAAATATATTTGATAACAAAATTTTAGGAAACTCTTAATTGAAAATTTTAAATGAAAAAATGTTGAAAATTATAAGTAGGTAAATACCTATTTAACGTGGAATGTAGAATACGATTAAAAATAATAATAATAATGAAAATAAATTAGACAAAAAACCCTTAAAAATAATATAATATTTTGTAAATATCTTTTGGTTAGTTTGGATAGTTTTAAAAAGTTTAGATTCTATTGGTTATTTTTTAAACATATTTATATATATTTTTTGGATAATATTATTAGAATAAATATTTTTACATATTTTTAAACATGTTATTTACAACAATTAATAATTGTAGTGAAAAATAAAATATTATTAGAAATACATTTTATTTTGGATAATATGTAATTTAATGATAATAAAGATAAATATGTAAAATACGTAATTTTCGATTTGTTGCATTCTGATTTATCAATATTATATTTATCTTGTTATTCTGTAAGCTTATCAACTTGATTTTAATTACAGATTCAATCACTATGAAATTGTAACTAATTTTTCATTTATCAGCAAGGGCCGGCACTGTGTTATAAAATGAATAAATGTCTAAAAATAATAATAATTATAGTTTTGTGACACGGAAGAAGTTTAAAATTTTTCATATGATATTAGAACTTTATTTTCACAAAATATAAATATTTTATGAAAATTAACAAATTTATAAATTCAAATAATAAAACAAATTCTAAAACTCTTTACGGAAGATTTCACTATCAAATATTCCATTTTTTTTTAATGAAACCATATCCCATTTGATATGAATAATATGTCTCATACATATTACTTATTATTCCCCTGAACATAATAATAATATTATTATTATGTTCTTCCAATGTAATAAAACAGTTTAAATTAAAATATATATTTTAAAGTACGAAATATGTGGACATTTTTTAGAACAATTGTAGAACAAATCCAAAAAAGAGAGGTAAGATTTTGAATACTATATTGCACACGTGTGGAACTGGTTATGCGTCTAATTTCTACACGCATAGTTGCCCGTGCGTAAGAAGTTTGTAACGGTAAAATTGGATTTCTAAATGGCCGCGACGATTGACGACTGACGAATGAAATTCTCCATATTGGACCACATGAAATGTGCGATTAGTGTGCGGTACTGTCTATAATAATAATGATTATTTGAATTTTGATAGAGCCAAGAGGTTTCGAATTTAATTGGCTCATTTATTTTGCCAAGGATATCTAGGGCAATGCTTCAGGGGTTGGGAAGCACCACATAGGAAAGAATCACAGTTTCCCATTAGTTTTCTTAGGAACTGAATGTGTTAATATTATAACATTATAATCTCAAATAAATATGATGTAAAAAAGCTTAGTTTTTTAATATGTAGATGAAAATAATTATTATTTCCTTCTTTATTTTGCAAAAAAAAAATAAAAATTATAAGTTATATTAATATTTAAATTAATTCATTTAAATAATAAATTAATTGAATTTTTAAATACATGAAAATAAATAAATAAATTTAAAATTATATGTATAAATCAAAATGATTTTGTTAATTTCAAATCCTTTTTACTTTTTATTTTTCTTTTAAATTATTTAAAACATGATAGACTTTCTGCTTGGGTCTTTTATGTCACTCGTCTAACCTTTAACCAATAAACCATTAAAATGTTTTTTGGAGAACCTCTATTATGATATGTGCAAGATGGAAGACTTTATCTAATTTGATTTAGTCATTGTTTGGTGAGTGTTGTTATTGAGTTGCTAATCTTTTTCCTATTATTCAGCATTTCATGTTCTTTAGCATTGTTGTTATTTTCCCTTCTAATTGTATATAGGCTGAATGAGTTCAATAAAGATATACAGTTTTTTATTCACCCAACGGTCCCCTTCTTCTCCTATTCCTCTCTTATTCAAATTTTTTTCATATAAGTGGTATGGCTTCAGTTCAGACCATGGACACATCGGCAAATGAATGTAGAATTCACTTAGCGATGTCAACGAAAATCTTGTGACATAAGACCCGATTTCGGTGATGAGTGTGACCTTACAGACGCGGTGTTAACAGAGTTTCAAGCTCTTCCAAACCTACAGTATGAACACTAGCCTCCACGAAACAGCCCATTTGCCCATGATAAATCCTCACACCCACATACTTTCCGTTCTAACACCATCCTTTACCACCCTCATCAACACCTCAAGGTGTCCTTCCCAAAGTTTAACAAAGACGACCCAACTGGATGGATTTACAAGGCAGAACAATACTTTGAATTCCATAAACATCGCACCAGACCAACAAGTTCAGCTGGCCTCCTTCCATTTAGAAGGCATCCGCTACTGATAAGCGCGAGTGGATGACGGAAATGGAAATAGAAATTGATTTATGGAAAAATGACAATCGTAATTTGGGTTAAAATCAGAATTTATTCTCTAGATCTCGGATGTGAAGCAGTTTCATAGTTTGAATCGTCTCGTGAAATCTAGATAACACGTCAATTCGTAGAATTAGAGATAAGTCGGAGTTGACCGTTTTTCGACGTTGTAGTTCGGGTGTAAAGCTAAAGCGATTTTGATGCGACAGTCGCGTATAACCTTTGTAGTATTATCAACCATTGGCATGAGTAGCGAAATGAGGGAAATTGTGGCCAGAGATAGTCTGAATGTGAGCCCAGGAAAATAATGGGCCTTAATGAGTCATTTTAGAATTTGTTTTAAACGAGTTAAATGACAAATTTGTGAACAGTGACCTTCTCCAATTGAAAAAGAGCCAAAAAGCGTGAAATGCATAAATGGATTCAGTGAGCTCCAAATTTTAAATTTTAGAGAGAGAGAGAGAGCCACTTCTCTCTAGAATATCGGGTAATGGCGAATTGGGCGGTCTTCGGGACAGAAGGAAAGGCTGCTACGCGGAGAGAACTCTCGTAGTCTGGATTTAGGAGTTCCTCGAACTCAGAGGAGTGAGAGTTCTCTGCGGTTTGATAACTTTGTTTAAAATTTTATGTTAATGTTTAGGTTGAATGATAGTTTGATGGGTTACAAATCTTACTTGGAACGAGGTGTTGAATTTTGGAAACCCGTGTAGACTGATGCAGCGACTATCCACGGCAGTTTTAGTCTGTGGTGAAATGTGTATGAATGTATCTTTGATGTGTATGAAGTAGGAATCGGTAGAAATGCGAGTTCACAAAGTGAGCCAGATAATTTGATAACTTTGATGAGCGATGTAGAGGGGTTTTCTTGTTACAATGATGTTACGAAATATATTTTTGTGTGAAAATGTGTTTGATCGAGGTGATTGATTCAGATTCTTCGTGTTTGATCGTGCTTAAGTGAAATTTAATTTTGGTGTGGAAGTATGAGAGTCACATGCGTAATGATTGTGTGATTTAAATTATGTATGAATATATCGTAGGGGATATATTGCATGTGTTATATAAGTTATTGAAATGGCATCGCGATCGTTTACGCGTATGCAACTACAAGCGCCACTAGAGATAAAAGTGAGTCGCGTAGGAGTAGTTTCTTAAGAGAATCGTTTCGGAGGGTAGACTAATAAATATAAAATATCAATCGTGGTCGGTCCAATTGATATCGGAAGGTAGTCATATAAAAATATCAATGCGTCGGAATTCGAGCAATTGATATCGACGGAGGATGATCCATTAAATATAACATCGAGACGGTGCTTTCACTTAGATCGGTGAGCTAAATATAAACAAATAACTTGGTTTGAAATTAGTTTTCTCCATCGTAGGCTTAGGTAGGTGTGAGGAGTCGGTGAGAACTGGGTTTATGAGATGATCGGTTAGACGTTCGGTAGGATGCGTGCGTTTCTTGATGTGTGTTTATTTTAGGCGTGCGTATTATCTTGGCTTAAGTGGAGTAGCCCACTTAGGGTGATTCATTCTGGCTTGTTAAGCTACTTTTGTCGAGATATTATTTTACGGGTACATGGAGCGTCTTGAGGGGATGACTAGATCTGAGTAGGGGATTAGAAGAAAGCGGGTTGTGGGCTTTGATGATTTTAACGTGTATTAGAATACATGTGAATGCGAACGATTTTTATTTATTTATTTATTTATTTTATTTTATTATATTATTCTATTATTTTTATTATTTTTAATTTAGAGTGAAATTTAAGCGTAAAAAAATAAAAATAAAATAAAATTAAAATAAAAAGTGAAAGAATCAAGGAGAGATTTATTTATTTATTTATATTTTATTTATTATTTATTATTATTATTATTTTTAAAGAGGGAGTGGAGGAGTAAAAGGAAAGTGGGGGGAGAAGCAGTTATGAGGAGGAAATAAAAAAAAATAGTCAAAAAGTGGGGGAGCCAAAAATGGAGGGGAGGAAGAAGTGAAAGAAGTAGAAAAACAGGAAAAAAAAAGAAAAAGAATGGAGGAAGAAGAGAATATTTGTTTGACAAAATCAAAATTGTATTTTATTTTATTATTATTATTATTTTATTATTTTTAATTATTATTTTAATTTTGGTGAAGATTGTTAAGATAAAAAAAGGAAATAAAATAAAAAGTCAAAAGGAGGCAAAAACAGTAGGAGGAAAAGAAGAAGGAAAAGAAAAGAAAAAGGAAGTGGGGGGAGCCAAAAACTGGTAGGAGAGGAGTAGGGAGGAAGAAAAGAAAAGGAAAAAAAAAAAAAAAGGAGAGGAGAAAAAAAAACGAGGTTCTTTGTTGAGGGGTTTTTTTTTTTCCTTCTTTAATGATTATTTGAAACACTTGTGAAGGTGGAATTTAGATGGGTTTCTGATCAAGGATTCCGCATCCCCGATAGCAAATTCCTTTTTGGAGTTCAATGGAGTGCTGAAGGCTAGGCAGCAGGTGGTTGCAGGCTTGATGTACTATATCACTCTGGAGGCAACTGATGGTGGAAAGAAGAACAAGTATGAAGCGAAAATCTGGGTGAAAGCATGGATGAACTTCAAGGAACTGCAAGAATTTAAGCCTGTTGGTGATGAGACTACAAATGCCAGCTCTTAGGTAGGCAATTGATGCACGTTCTTTGAATATTTCAATATGGGTTTTTTTTGTAACCGTTAGTTTGAGTTGTTTTGATAGTCTTTACATTTATCCCATTGCAATTATATTCATATCCATGAAGTAAATAGTAGAGTATTCATTTGAGTTGTTAGACATGCTCCAACCAATCCGGGGTTTTAGCTGGAAATTGATTCTGTCATTATCTTAAGTGGCATGATTGGGAAAAGCTTGGATCTCTTGATTTAGTTTATATACTTATATGCTGAACTGGAATGATCTGCTTCTAAAAGTTATGGCTTTTGTAACAATGGAGATAATGGCATGAGAGTAACACCTTGATAATTTGTTGTATTTTTGGTTCGTTCATAATTTAAGTTTGTGTATATATATATATATATATATATATATATATATATATATATATACTATATATATATATATATTTGATAAGTAAAGAGATATATATATTAAAAACCCAACTTATTAGGACCAAACCCACTTCCTAGGCCCAACCTAACCTATTAGGACCAAACCTATTTCCTAGGTCAAATCCATTTACCTTAGACCCAACCAAACCTATTAGGACTAACCCACTTGCTTAAACCCAACTAAGTCCACTTTAGAGGTCCAACCCATTTATCTTAGTCCCATTAATTTAGCCCACTCTATTACTTGCAGACTCATCCAATTGGGACACCAGCTTTCTAACCCATTTGCGCCAATACATTACCATACCAACTCACTCAGCACACTAGTCCTATACTTAGAGCCATCCACCAGTCCAATTTATTAATCCAGACCCCACATTTGGGGGTTCAAACATACACTAACATATTTAGAAGCTCCGTGCTCTTAAATTGGTCAAACTCCACTCTTAATTTATTCAATAATTTATCATTTTCAAAAAAAAAAACAAAACAAAACAATGTCTTCAAAAAACTAATTTCTAAATTTTTCTATTTTTTTCTTAATTTTTAATTTCACTTTAAGTTTTTAATTTCAAAATAATATTTTTCTAATTTCTCAAAATTCAAGATATCTAATTTCAAAAGTCAATTTCCTTGTGTATTTTTTATTTTTTATTTTTATTTTATTTATTTATTATTTCATTTTATTTTATTTATTTATTTTATTTTATTTTATTTTATTGTATTTATTTTATTTATTTTATTTATTTTAATTATTTTATTTTATTTTATTTTCTTTTTCTTTTAGTTTTCACTCTAAAATTCACTCCTCATTTTTCACTTCTCATATATATATATATATATATATATATATATATATATATATATATATATATATATATATGTTTTCTCAATTTTAAATTTACAATTTCCCAATTTCAAAATTCAAAGTGTCACAAATTTCAAAATTCGAATCTCCTAATTTCTAATCATAAGCTCTAAATCTCAAACCTCAAATTTATAAAATTCAAGTTTTTAATCTCCAAGCTTCCAATTTCAAAATCTCAATTCAAAAATTCTGGGTGCCTTCAAATTCATTTCTGTAATTTTAATTTCCATATTTCAAACTACCAAATACAAAATTTCAATTTCAAATTAGTTTTCAAAAATTACAAACACTTGATTAATTCTATAGTTCCTATAAAATGGGATCTTGTGGAGTTAATTTGTGTGACATATAAATGGGCTTGGGTGGGGCCCAACATCTCATGTATCTTAATAGCCACTCGAATTCTCTAATCAGAACCAACTTCCAATTAAATGCGAATATTTCATATTTGTTATTACACTAACATCGTCTCTAATTAGTAAATAGCATATATTACCCAGGTGCATTACTTTTTCATATATTTCGCTTATTCATATATTTATTTATTTGTCTATTCATTTATATATGTTCTGGCAAATGCTATTATATCGACATTACTGCTTTCGTATCCACTGCCGATTAGTCAAAAAACTCGCATTTTCCCTAAACTTGTTTAATAGAGACCGCTTTTATATGGGCTTAAAGGGGTGCTATGGCTCACTACCATACCTTCCCGACAGAATCTCGACCTCCGAACCTGCGCCATTCTGCACTGCCTTTTCTTATCGTGAGTCATATTTTCGTGCTTTTCTTTCTTATTCGCTTTTCCCTTTAAAATAAAACAAAAATAAGTGCGACCCAAACCGCTTTAAAAAAATGGTTTTCCAACAACACAAAAAGCGAGTCTCGCCATCGAGTGGGGATGCACGTTGAAAAACGCGGGTCCACACTATAAGTTTGATATATGTTGTATAAGAGAAATTTATTAACTCTTAAAACTATTGGATATATAGTTGGTTATTGTTATGAGTATTGTTTATGGGCTAAGTGGTCGTTTTACTCATGTGATGGATATAGGCTGCACCGCTGTGACGTGCATATGCAAATATCGTATTTAACTCCCGTACAAAGGAGACTCCGCCTCGATTTTGAAAATGCTCCGTCACCCGACATTCACGGTGATATTCCTACGGTCGACGCAGAATAATCCACCCTCATGCAAGATTACACCTAAATTTCGACCACCTCACATGGGATGAATTCACCAAGGCTGTACAACTCCGATTTGGTCTGACCGACTATGAGGACCCGTCAGAAGCTCTAACTCACCTTAAACAAACCACAACCGTAGCGGCTTACCAAGAAGCTTTTGAAAATCTTTCCTACCGAAGTTATACGACTCATCGAAATTCTTCTAATCGTTGTTTTATTGCAGATTCGAGACGACATCCGCATAGATGTACAAATTAAACAACCCAGAACCTTGGCAGATGCACTAGGAGTGGCTTCGCTAATCGAGGAACCCAACCTCAGCCTACAAAAAGACCAAACCAAAGAACCCTCGTTCCCATACAACCTGACAAAAAAGCCTCACTCCACCCATTGGGGTCAGCGGTGGACCTCCAATTAACCTAGCTTACGAACCAAAGTTCCAATAGAGCCAATCCGCAGAATCCTTCCGTCGAATCACCAATCAAGAGGCATAAGAATGTCGAGAGAAGGGGTTATGCTATTGTTGTGATGAGAAGTTCGTCCTAGGCCATCGTTGCGAACGACCGTAATTATTTATGATTGAGGATTCACCCCATTTGAACATTGAGGGTGTCGGCAAGTATCCAACCGTGATCCCAGAACATCATGAAGCCATACTTGAAATTTCTTTCCATGTACTGTGTGCCGAACACCCACAAACCATATGTGTCCCCTCGTAAGTTGAAACAAGAACAAAATAAGACAGACAAGCAGCAAAGACTACAACTTCATTGATCGCTATTATTCTGTTCGGTTACCACACATAAAGATAAGAAATTCCAAGATATGGTTGCTAATCGAGAAGATAGAATGTGTTAGACAATGTCAAGCACTCACCCTCACCATTCAAGGACTTCCCATCACCGCCGACTACTATATTCTTCATGTCGTAGCATGCCAATTGGTGTTGGGAGTGCTGTAACGCCCTGAAAATACCCTAACAGTTTGATAACATGTTTATGGTATAAAATAAATTAAATTGTATTTTTCCGGCGTTTAAATTGATAAAAAAAATGATGATAAAAACCTAAAAAAAAAAAATTAATTCAAGAAATAAGGGTAAATAAGAAATTTACCAATTCAGGACCCAAATGTCATAAATAAAGAAGTCAATATGCCAAAGTGGAATAATGGGTTAAGTTTAAGTGTAAATGAAAGAGAAATGATGGACCAAATAGCAAAATGGGAAAAAAATTTAATTAAAAGTGAAGGCGCCAAACAAGGCCTTAATTCAGAAAGAGAAAATACTAAAAGTGGTATTGTAAATGAGGATAGTTTCTTATTTCGCACAAGGGAGAAAGTGAGACACCTGCAGAGAGGAGAAGGAGAAGGCAATTCCTTGGTGTTTTCTCCATCTTGAAGAGATTGCTTGTTTAAGAAAATGAAAAGAAGAGGCTTGTAAGATTAAGGTATGAGAAACCTAACTAAAACCCCTATTTTCAGGTTTGGGTTCGGGAGAGAAAACCCTACTGCGGACGCCCTACCTCGACCGACCCGACCGCTTGGGCTGATCCGAACCGAAACCAGATGCAATTAAAATCACTCAAATTACTCTCAAAATCATATCTGGGCGTAAGCGACATGAATCAAGTGCTTCCATAAACATTTACATTTAACAAAATCCATTTACAATGTAGACATCCAAGCCTTTTTCAAAACGATTTACAAAATGGGATGTCGCGATTCAAATTGTTTATACAAAATATCCATATCAAAAGAACACATGAAATGAAAAGTAATACTGCCTGAGCATACCCAGATTTCTTTCTTTATGACTCCGACGCTCCTCGATTCTATTGGGTTCACATCGATCACTATCTATCACTTGAGACTGCCACGCAGAAACAATACGCTAAACATTTTCATGCTTAGTGGTTCTATACAAATCCATTCCTCGCCCAAATTTTTAATCAATTTATGCAATTTAATAATCTAGAACTTTCAATCATTTGATGATCAATATAAATACATTACATATACTTTGTTATATATATACTAATAAATTATAGTTCATCGATCATCTCATAAATACTATTTTCATAACTTCAATATTTCACAATCTCAAATCAATTCAAATATGTCTACAAATTCAATTTAGTTATGACATTCAATCTGACTCTCAAAATCAATTCAGTTCAAAATAAACGCTTATGCCAATCAATTTGGCTTTTGTCAATCACCGCGCTTATGCTAATCAATCGCTATGCCCATCAATTCTCGGTCGATTATGTCCATGATTAGTTATGTCCATCATTCAATTATGCATGCGAATTTAACCTATGTCTTCGATATCTGAGGATATCGAGTCAAGCCTGGTCATTTTGGAGCTACGGGCGAATCATGGTTTTATAACGGTCACGGTCCGTGGGTTTCAGTGATCGGAGTGACACATCAATATGGTTCGCGATCTTGCTATTTGACCCTGTTGGTAGCCACTAATCCCTATCCTTAATGCGGAGATAAACGGTTAACATTCTATTAGAGGCGTTCACGTCCTTTATAGCAAAATATAATCTGATATATGCGGCTTGTATATGATTTATTTTCAATAATCATGAAATTTTTTATATACGAAATATTTCACAATCCAGCACTCTCGAATCAATTAAATCGATTGATATCTTTTAAACAGCGTACAAAAACTTGAGAAAACGAGAATAGGAGTTGTTAGAACAAACCAAAATATTTACTTTGATTCCCAATCCTTGGAATCTCAATCCGCAGATTGGCTTTCTCATAAATCAGTCCACATTCAAAAACCATTAAAGAACAATATTCAAGTGTAGTGGTTTTGGTTGGATTGATTTTTGGAATTTAATATGAGTTCAATTTAACATTCCTATATGTGGTGGATTCTTGGCTCAATGGGCTTTCAGCAGAGTCACGAGAGACACTTTCGAATCGGAGTTCGACGTAGGAGTTAGGACCTTGAAGTTGAAGGTCATACAGTCAAATCCAGCCAGCGAAGCGGTTTGAAGCTGGACGAGCTCGTCTACCACCTCGGTCGAACATCTTATCTCCTCAGGAATATTAATGTATTCTTGACTCGATGGGATTTCCATAAAATTAAAACACCAATCGGAGTTCAGCGAAGGAGATATATGACCTTAAAGTTGGAGGTTATGTAGTCGACTTTGAGCGGCTGGCAGCGGCTGCTGAAGTGGCCAGGCCGGTCAAACACCTTGGTCGACATCTAACATCCTCCTTGGGCATGAATGTTCTTGACTCCATGGGCTTTCCATAGAGTCGAACGCAGATGGAGTTGAAAGAGCGAAGGAAATATGGCCTTAGAAGTTGGGAGGTCGGCGTAGTCAACTTTGTGGTGACTGGCCCAGCGAAACCTTTGTTTGGCGACCCTTTGTTTGGCGACCCTTTGTTGGACCCTTTGTTGGGCTGACCACTATTTGGCTGACCAGCGTTGGGCGACCCTTTGTTTGGCGGCCGCTGTTTTGGCGACCTTTGTTTGGCGATCAGCATTTTGGCGACCCTTTTTTGGCGATACTGTTCGGCGACCATTGTTTGTGGCACAGTTTGATGACCCTTTGTTTGGCGACCTTTGTTTGTGACCCATTGTTTGTATTATCCGGTTTGACCTGGTTTGGCGACCAGCGACCCATTTGGTATTGGAGTAAAAAGACCATAACCCAGTACGGAAATTAAATTAAGAAATTCAAAGCCTAACATCAAGTTAATTGATGTGGTAAAAATTTCTGAAGGACTTACTGCCAAATTCTCTTTATTTCTGATCCAAAACCGTTCTAAAATTAAATTTAGTTGACGTGGACAATGGCGAGCCAGTTGTTTGGTACGACCTCATTAAAAGGACTATAACTTAGTCTACAGAGGTCCAAATCGAGAAATTCAAAAGCCTAACATCAAGCTAATTGATGTGGATACAATTTACTAGAAGGACACACTACCAATTTCCTTTCACTTCGTACCCAAAAATCAGCTCTAAAAGAAAGAGTTTACAAATTAATGCTACCACAATATGGCGACTTCCCATAGTTCATCTAACAGGCTTTCCCGCATAGGCCGGATAACTACCCAACAATCACTTGGGTAGAAAGAAGACCAAATGGAAAGACTACCTCATGGTGGAGTTTGTCGAAAGTCAGTTCAGTCTCTACTTATGCTGATCCACTTAGAAGGACTTCCCCTTCCTTCTTGTGGGAGACATGGTCAGATGTCGGAGAAAATCTAGAGAAGGTGGAGCCTCTCTCTCTAACTTTCCATTTTTTCTATTTTTCTTCTTTTCTTATGGATCACTCTTAATCGTACTTTTAAAAAGGAGGAAGCTGCTCCCTCTTTCCTACATGCCACATGTCATTTCCTTAGTTTTCCTATTGCCTCATTTATTTCTCTCTTCTATGAACTATAAACTGGCCCCACAATTGACCCTTGGGTCCCCATTTACAATTTCTATATTTTCTCTTTTTTACTTAGGTTCATTGGATTCCAACAATCATCTAATCAATATTAAAGAATTTCGAAGAAAATACGAGTTGGCTCCAATTATCTGAATATATAATAATTTTTTATTATAAAAATTTTTAGGGTATTTTGGGATTACACTAGCTTTGTGTAAAAGTGTTATTGGATGGTTTAGTTCAGTTTGAGGTTGTTTTACATTTTTGATTGGATTTGGATTGGTTTAGAGTACAGCATAAAAGAAAATGATGAGTTTCAAAGATTCTTTGTCAAATTTCAAAACCACTTTTTTTGCTACAATTAAGTTTATAATTATCAATTGGAATGAATTCAGGTTGGTAAAAAAGAAATATACAGAAAGCCAGGCTACAAATTTTATAGAAGATACTAGAAGACAAATTCTTAGTTTGGGCTCTGAATATAAGGCAGGTGAGTTTGGTGTTGTGGTGTACTCTATTTTGGGTGTAGTTATGGTGTTTTGGCTAGTGTTAAGTTGGAGTTTCACTCATCAAATTAAGTGATTCAAAATTATGGGTAAACTAAATTCTAGGAAATAATAATTTACTTGAAGGGAGTGTATGCAATTTTATGTTTAAAGTGTAGAAATCCGTCAAAATGAAGCTATGCGAAACGATCTGAATATGTTTGCAAATTAGAGTAGTTTTGATGTAAAATGCAATAACTTGAGTTTGGTGATCCAAATTAGATGATTGAATTGGAGAAGAAACATGAAACATAGTTTCAAATGAGTAGAAGAACCATTCTGATTTATGGATTTAAGACTGCAAATCGAGAATACTTGATCGTCGCAGAGTGAGTTCTGGGCGTCTTCCAGGCTAGTTTGGCGTTAAAGTACCATAACTTGGTAGGTGATCCAAATGAAATGATTCCAACTCCTACTGAAAATAGGCTCATAGAGATATCATTTTCTTGAAAAAAGCATGAGAAAAAAATGGCTTATGTGTCCCCATAAAATTTTTCAAGTGAAGGTGTATTGGGTAGACATCAACCCTAACCAAAAATCCTAGAATGCACAATTGATTTTTATTTTTTTTTTCTTCTTGGGTTGTTCTTTGATTGTGACATATTTGTGATGGATTAGGGTTGGTGATGAGGAATATTGACCTAAGAAACGAGATTTAGAGATAGGAATCGGCGACAACGGGTTTGTTCTTCACACTTTTTCCTTGTTTCGGTTTTTGTGTTTGTTTTGACAAACTAATCGAAAAAAGTTTTATATGATACTAGCTAACAATAACTCAGTTTGAGCCATAAATGAATTGGTTTGTTCTTCACTTTTCTCTCTCTAATTCCAAAGTGTTTGAATGATTACAAAATGATTTTAATTGCTGAAATGATTTATAAGAAAAAACATGTTAATTTGTTTTAATTGATTTGAGGCAATTGATTGTTAAATTATTTGCATATTAAAAATTGCATGAGTATTGAAAATGAATTGTTTATATAAATGTACATACTATATTGTATTTTGATATAAATGATTTGAACGCTTTTAATATAATGTTAATCGTTAAATTGATTAATAATAGATTAGTATAATATGAGTAAAATTAACGATTGCTATGAAGCGAATGCTTCAAAGATGTGTCGATCAGGTCGTAGCCAGTGAGACGATATCGATAGTATTCACGAATTGATTTTACAAAAACGATCCAGTTGTGAGATTATGCTATGTTATAAACAAAATGTTTTTATCTGTACTCTTGGCCTGATGGAATGAAATCATGGTGACTCAGATTATCTACTTGTGAAAACATTGGCTAAGTCGTTTAAGGGTAAAAATGATAGAATATTTGTGACAAATGCACAATTTGTATTTTGAATGATTTTATTGCATATGAAAGTGCATATTTGGAATGATCGATGAGCGAAGTAAATGAATATTACTTATATGAAATTAATATATATTATTTGCATTGATCATTCAAAGATTCAAAAGCATGGTTTAAATTTTTTTTGCATGATTTGACTTAAATTGAAATGGGAAAGAGTACTATATGAATACTTAAGCGTAAAAATGTAAACGTTAACACACTATCATCGTGAAATCTTAATGTTATCTGAAGACGTGAAGCTATGATAGTCCAGTCGTAAGTGAAGAAGTCGGAGGATGATAAGTAAACTCAGTCACATGCATACATGAAATTATTCGACTCATTTTTATGCAGACCTTGTATGAAAATTGAACTCTGATTATGTTTTGTAAATATTTGGATATTGAAAACAACTAATAATGCTGTATTGTATAAATGTAGGAAATGGACCAAATGGGCATGTAATGCCATATCCCGGTGAAGAGGATTTTGTGATCAAATGATACCGTTTAATTTAATAATATTTAAAGTGATATTTACGATATATATTTTCATTGAGTATTTGAAATGTGTTTAGAAAAGTAATTGTATTTGGATTATTCAAAATGATTTGAAAATAATAATAATAATAATAATAATAATAAAGATAGGTAGGGACGCATCAGATTAGGAGTTGATCTAGGTCGGTCGGGTATGGTGGCACGGGTCGTCACAAGTCGATGGCACAACTCTAGGATATTATTGGTGACTATAAGTAGCTAACCATGAACTAGCATTGGCGGGAACTTCCCACCTTGAGGATTGGGACAAACAGGCATCGAAGACTTAACTGACAAAGAATTCAATGGAATACACGACATTGGGCTATTTTTTCAAATAATTCCTTCCAACAACAGCAGCCAATCAAATTCATACCCACCTGAGATGGCCCAAATCCTAGTTAAATTCTCTCAAGTATTTGAATCACCTACCAGCTTGCCTCCAAGAAGGTCACATGACCATCACATTCCCTTCTGTGTGCGAGGACCCCGATGTGTGAGGCCGTATCGATACCACGATTACTAGGAAGCGAGATGAAAGAAAATGGTAAAAGAGCTTTTGCGATCTGGTTTGATATGGCCAAGCCATAACTTTCTCCATCCAGTGCATTTAGTAAAAGAAAGCGGTCAGACTTGGCGATTTTATTGTGGATTCACAGAGCTCATGACACCCTGATTAAAAGATAAGTATCGATTCCTATTTTGATGAATTATTAGATACAGGTCCAGCGCCCGGAATTTTACTCGAAGGTGGATTTATGATGCGGATATCATCAAATTACATATCCGAAAGATGACATTCCTAAAACTACATTTGGGCGCATGAAGGGCGTGCAGTTCATTGTGATGCCATTTGGCCTCACTAATGCACCATCAACCTTCCAAAGTCTCATGAATGATCTCTTCCATCCCTATCTACGAAAATTCATTTTTATTTTTTTTGATGACATTCTAGTTTATTCAAAATCATGGGAAGACCATCTCACACATTTGCAAATTGTTCTACATATCCTATCAAGCCCAACAATTTGTTTAAAAAGTTAAATATGATTTGGAGTTTCTGGTCGACTACTTGGTCCTTTGTAGTTTTAGATGGGGGGTATCCCAGTCTAGCAAAATACAAGTTTTCATTGAGTAGCCTTACAATGACAACAAAGATTAGGGTTCCTCTCGGTTTTATTAAGCCCACTAAATTTATCCATCATTTTGGATATATAGCAACTCCTATGACTCGTCTCTTGAGAAATGATGGATTTCAATGGAATGAGGCGTGAAGTTATGAAACCTGGAAAATCAGAGATTGTGAAAAAGGGTAGCGGTAATTTGGTAAGAAAAACCAAAATTTTTTAGATATCGGATGATGCGAAACGAACAGATTTAAGAAATCGATACCGTAATCTAAATTCTGGCGTCGAATTTCTTGAATTTTGAAGCGGTCGGAATTTCGTATTTTTTTCGAGGCTTAGGGTGTCGGATGACCACGTAGTATGGTTAAGGGGATCATGGAACCCTATGACAGGTGACATGGCAAAAGTAATGCAGTGCGCGAATATGTGAGCCATGTGATTAGCGTGATGGATGATGCGATAAAGAAATTAAGAAATAAAAAAAATAAGGAAGGAAAAACATGGAGTACATATGTGGCATGAGAAAAGGAAGGAAGCACCTCCTTGACCGTCGGTCGATGATGATCAGGGAAGAAAAAATGCAAGGAACAAAAAGGGTCATTGGGAAGAAGAGAGAAAAAAAAAAAAAAAAAAAAGAAAGGAAAGGAGAAAAGCGAGAAAAGGGAAGAAATGAGAATGAAATAGGAGGAAAATGAAATGAAAAATGAATAAAGAAAGAAAAAAGAAAGAAAGGAGAAAGAGTTCATAGAGGAAGAAAGTAAGCGAAAGAAAAGGAAAAGGAAAAGAAAGAAAAGGAAAAGGGAGGATTTCCGGTGCTCCGTGATTGAAGCTCGGCGGTCGTCTTAAAGTTGTTATAATGTGCGATCTACATATAAACGGCTTGGAGTTCGATGAACTGCTTGGGTAGGGGATTTTCCTCTCAGTTTACTTTGAGTCTAAAGGTCATAAAATGAGTATGGGGTACGTTTATGGGAGGCTACGAGGCCATGAAGTTAGTTTAAAAAATTTGTTTGGATGGTAGAGATTTTATCTTTCGGTTTCAGCAATCTGTATTTGTTAATGGAGGTTAGGGTTTAGGCAGAGATTGATGTCTCCGGGTTTGGGTTGCTTGTTTGGTGATGAAATGATGTATGGATGCATGGAACCAAACCGGTTCTTGTTTGTAGAGGGACCGTGAGGTACCTTTATTGGATAAGGTCAGGTGTGACCTTGATGTGTGTTATTTAATACATGAATAACATCTTTAATGAAATATCATGTTAGTATATCTTTATTTGATGTATTAACGTAGTTATAGATATGATGCACCTATATAAAATTATAATTGTCCAATGAATTAATATTAATGTTTCATAGCACTCATATATACATGTATGCTTATAGAAGAGAGAATACATTAATCGTATTTCTGTATAAGGTCACGTCGGCGTCAGAGTCGGGTGTGGGTCGTGGTGTGGAGTATTCAATTGGTAGATGGGTCGTGAGCTGAAGCAGGTTTGTTGAGTCTGAGTTGAGACTCAGCGATGTGTAAATTCTGATCGAAATGATAAATTACATGTTTTAGGCGGAGCGAGTTGGGGAGTCGTCCCACCCCAATTGAAAGACCCAAATGTTATTAACGGTTAGACATGAATCCCGACGATGTAAGTTCGCAAAATGTTGGAAAGGCGTGTGGCGTCCTGCGGTGAAAACCCGAAAATCCGTGGCCCACAAAAGAACAAAAAGAAAATCATTAAATGATAAATTAAAGATTTGAGGGTTGTCCAATGGTTTGTGTCATTGGGTTAAATCGTGTTGGTTTCTGCGCGCAAAAAATTAGGGTGTGAGAAGTCGATTGGGACTTCGGGTTGCATGAGAGAAGCGCGTGAAATTAAAAGTCTCATGCATAACCTTGGTATTTCATATAATGTTGCATAAATTATATGAAATGTGATTGATGATGTTTATGCGCCATTGCATGTGCATTTAGGTGGGGAAGTAACCCTTGTGAGAAAAACTTTATGCAGGGCACTCCTCGTCGTGGATTACCTTCGGTCTGGTCGGTGCGGGCGATCTTACCCGTATATGGAGCCCATAAGGGATGAGAGCCGGATGCGGCTTTGTTTGGTTTTGTTTTTGTCTTGTATTATATTCTAGCACCAGCGCCGAAGGCATGCTTAATACCTTTGTTATATAAATGAAGCTGTTGGTTAAATAGTCATCATATATTTTGTATTCATGAATTAAATATGGGAATGAGTCTCAATATATCAGGAACAAATGAGTGTGATGTCGGGACACTCGATATTTATAGGATTCTTAGCGAGGTTGATGGAGTTGTCAGCCCAGGACCCTTGGGGATAGGGTTATCCTGAGAGATATGCCCCAAATAATTAAAAGAGGCATTGACATCACCACCAATCTTACGCCTTCCTGATTTTACTCAACAATTCGTGATTGAATGGGATGACAGTGGAATCGGACTTGGTGCAATTCTTACCCAACAAAATCGACTAGTGGCGTATTTTAGCGAAGCATTGAAAGGTTCGACCTTGGCATTGTCCACCTACAAGAAAGAAATGTTGTCTATCATCAAAGCAATCAAGAAATGGAGTCTATACTTGCTTGGAAAACCATTTACAATATGCATTAACCAAAAAAGTCTCAAGTACCTACTGGAGCAATGAACCACTACACCAGCACAAACACGATGGCTGCCAAAAATACTTGGTTATGATTATGAAATTGAGTATAATTTGATGGAGTGAATGACATTCATTGCAAATATGAATGTCATTTACTTTGTGGGGAGTCTAAAGGTTGCAGGAGCCCAAACATTTGGCTTGTTGGAGGTTGAAGGTCTCACCTTTATTCCTATAAAGGTGAGGCTTCTCTTGTTTGGGAAATACATATAATTTTTGTTTTTCCTTTTGTGAGTTTGATGTGTGACACGGTCAGAGGGTGTTGTTGGGTGATAGCTTCGATCACAATCTTAGTTCGCCGTAGTAGTATCAAGGTGTTGAGGTGCTTCTTGTATGTCGTTTTATCCTGGGAGACAGACGTCAATGTGTTTTCTCCAAGCATCGAAGGAGACGACGAATTTGTTTTAAGGAGATTGTGACTCCTCACAAGACTTGGCTTCATTGTCTCTGTTTAACACTATTTATCTTATAGTATTTACTTATTTTATTTATAATTTTCTCCTCCATTTTTCGTTTCCTGGAGAAAGTACATAACATTCTTAAAAAATATATTAGTGGAAAAAAAAATTGTTGAACTTGATAAAGTTGGTTCATCGAAAAAAGTGTCAGAGGAGCAGAGAAGTCGTCGGAATTTATTAAAAGTTTGGGAAAATAAAAATTTCAATTTTCTGGAAAAAAAAAAATGAATTCGGCTGATTATGTTTTTTTGGGAAAAAAAAAGAAAAAAAAAAGGGAAATTTCTTTTTAAGATTTTGGCTGATTCTGTTTTCTGGAAAAAAAAAATCTTTGGAATGTTTTTTTTTTTTAAGGAATGAGATAAGTTCAAGGAGATAGTTGGGTTTCCTTTTTGAATTCGATTGTTTAAAAAATAATAATAAAATAAAATATTTGGAATGTTTTTGGAAGAAGATGAGATTAAAGAAGGGAAAATGTTTTTTAAAATAAAACTTCTGAGGCAACAAACAGTGGTTTGTTAGTTTTTACTAAAGGAAATCCACGTACAAAGAAATGCGAAAGTGTTTGAACTCAAGACCAAGCGTTCAAATGGTAAATGATCTACAACTAGGCTACATGCTTAGTTATGATATTTCCTACGAGGAATATATGATAAGGAGAGAAGCCTTTTAGGCTAAAACTCTACACCCACTTTGTGAGTTTGAGCCAATTTCTTTATGGTCTTAAGAAATTGAAAATTGCAATACAAAAACATTTGTCTAAGAAATTTGGATTTTAAGTGAGACCGTTTGTGATCTCTCCAGTCTTTCTTGGGAATACTTTGTTATTTGTTATTTTCAATTATTTTGAGAATAAAAAAAAAGTTGCCACGTTCTCTGATTTTGCTGCGAGATAAATGGACTTCGTTCAGGACATATCGTTCAAGCGCATACGCCTGTAGCGGTAACCTACTTGTGGCATAAACTGAGTGTTGCCTACTCTTTGTCACCTATCTTTGTCTCAATGGAAAAGCCGGAGAATTGATTGGACATTTCCAAAGGTGGCAGCAAAAGATGTTGTTCTACGGCTGACCTTGAATCTTGTGAGATTCTTGATGGAAAAGCTTGAGCTCGAAGAAGATTAGGCGTGATATCAGTCATCAGCCACAGTAGATGCTTGGAAACATTTTAACTCTGTGAGACTCTCGTCATGAATCGTTGGTGATTCTCTATACAGTAATATTATCTGAGATAAGAAAACAACGAATATGAGAGTCACTATTTGAAAATATAAAGCGAAAGGATGCTAAGCGAAACCGTGGTTAGTCAAGTCCAAGTGGTTTGTTCCTCGTACGCCAATTCCTCGATTATAAAATGGTAGATTCCAAAACCGTGGTCAGTCAAGTCTAAGAACTTCAAGAAATAATCCGTGAGATTCATGCTGAGGGAATGATGTTAAGCGAAACCTTTCAAGTGACAACTATTATTGAGAAACTGCCTTATGCTTGGAAAGACTTCAAAAACCACCTCAAGCATAAGAGAAAGGAGATAATTTCAGAGATTTGGTTGATAGACTTAGCATCGAAAAATGGGGATCACAGAAGAAAATGGCACGCAATCCCAATGAGGGCTAAATTAAATTTGTGGAATATGATCAAAGTTCAAGTTAGAAAGAAATAGCAAAGGGAAAGAAGGCACTAAGTTGGGACCTAAAGAAGTCTCAAGCAAAGTTCATAGGGAAGTAAGCTGGCTGTGGGAAGCGAGTCACGGATCTTGGATTGTAGATTTTCAAGAGAATCGCGACTGAGGCTTGATATGATTGTGACATCTCAAGGATGTGTCGACATTGACCTTACGGCTATGATATATGAGGTGAACTTAGTAGGATCAATCCCCCGAGGAATGGTGGATTGACCTTTGGTGCTACCCACCGTATGTGCTACGAAAAGATGTTCTCCACCTTTGAACCCGGTGGGGCGGAGAAAAGGTGTTCATGAATGAACTCTGCCACTTAAATCAAAGGCCGAAAAGTGGTGTTGAAAGATGGCGTCTAGGAAGGGCTGACTTTTGACCAATGTTCTATATATACATGAAATCACGAAAGAACACGATTATCACGGTTCTTTGCACTAAGCAGTCATGGATTTTGAATGGTTTTAATTAAACCGAATTTGTATTATCCACGAAATTGGAATGTATAGTGAGAGAAGGATTAAATGGCTTGATAGTATGTAAATTCAATGTAATGACTCTTGTTAAATTAGCCAAATGAATAAGAAAGCTATGGATTCATACCTTATATTCTTAGTTTTCTAATCTAGCATGGTAGATTAGGACATATTATGGTATTCGCGTAAATTAATTAACTAAATCATATATAACTTTCCAAATTGATGCAAATCATAAGTATGAAAGCATATTTAAAACCATGGCCAAGTCATATTTACAAAGTGTTGAAAGACACAGGAACCTCTTGACTTAATCCATAGTGATATATGTGATTTGAAGCTTGTCTGAAGCAAGAGAGGTGGTAATAAATATTTTATTACCTTTGTGGATGTCTTACACAATCTTTGTTATGTGTGCCTTTCGAAAGTAAGGATGAGGCGATAAAGAAATTTGTTCTGAAAATGAAGTTGAGAATCGACTGACAAAAATTAAAGTGTTGAGAAGTGATCGGGGTGGTGAGTGTATGAATGCGCCATTTGTTGACTTTTTAATGTGCTAAACATGGGATTATATAAAACCATAACACATATTAGCCTTAATCCAATGAGTAGATGAGGCGTAAGAATCACTTTAAAGGGAAATGATGAATGCAATGCCGATAGTTACAGTACCATGCAAAGCATGTGAGGAAGTCATTTTATCTGCTAATTACCTTTTGAATAAGAGTGCGCCAAAAGAAAAACATAAAAAGACTTTATATGAGTTATGGGAAATGATGACACTACAGTGCCTTACAGTGTGGGATGTCTGCATCTAAGTGGCAATACCTCCACGAAAAGGTTAAAATAAAACTATTGATTGCATCTTCATTGGTTTATGCTCATAACGGTCTTTGCCTTATCGATTTTCTTGTTCATGAGTCGGAATATCTTGGATATTCAAGAACACGATAATGGAATCGATGAATACTCTTTCTCTAAAGATGTATTTCCATATAAATCAAAAGTAGATCGGAATTCATCTAGAAATGAAGCTTTTTAGGTAATAATGAAATATTGAGATGGATGATCTTTTGGTGAGTTGAACCTAGGCAATGATAAAGAGAAGCGAGGTAGAAAAATCTTTTGATTACAGATTTTCGAGCTTACATGCTTGAAGGAACCTCGAACTTATAAAGAAACGGAGTGAATTCTCTGAGAGGGTCTCCATATGGAAAGAGGCCATTATGCGTGAAATTAGAATCCATACTACATAACCATATTTAGGAACTAGTGGATCTTGACCAGGTTAAACATTTGAGTTCAAAGTGGTTTCTAAAGAGGAAAAGGAAAATGGAGTCGTTAATTGGCAAGTACCAGCAGACTGTGATCAAGTCTAAACCAATTTCAGGGCTGGATTCTTTGACTGCATATTCTCCTGTGCTGAGACCAATTCCCTATAAGGATAGTCTTGTGATTACTATTATGAAACCTTGAAATATATAGATGGATGTGAAACAACCTTTCTTAAATGATTTGGGGAAAGAAATCTACATGGAAGAGAGCTTTAGAGTTTTTCTCCTGCAGAGACGAAAAGAAAGTCTATAAGCGTGAATCCTTATAACTAGTTAAACGAGCACGAAACAATGGCCTTGAAATTTGGCCAGTGTAATATTGTCATGGATTCAAAGTATTGAATGTGACAAATGTATTTCCACGTCCAAAATGATGCTTATTGATATGTTTATCACGTAGATATGTATATTATTAACTAGGGTGTGAGTAAAGTAAGATGATTGCGTTTACCAAGAGACATGTTGAACTCTAGTTTGACATGAGAAAAACATGGAACTTGTTGATGTAATGGTAGGAGACTAAAAAATCGAAAGAACATGGGCGGACTCGTTTCTAAGTCGAGTCACACTATATTTGACAATATTCTTGGGAGATTTGATAAGGATAACTGGTATAATAAAAATCTCCAGTGAGATATAACTCTTACACTTGCTCCGAATAAAGGAGAGTGTTTTTCAGTAGAATACCATAGTGATGGCGATCTAATGTATTTAATGATTATACAAGATGGAGACATAGCTATGCAGTTAATAAGCGGAAGTGATCTGATAATCTTCAGAGTAATGCATTGTGAGGAATAATGAGAGTATTAAAATACTTACGATTCATAGGCTATGGGTTCACTACACAAGATATCTTGATGTGCTTGAAGGATACGGTGTTAATTGGATATCTAATGACTAAAGACTTAAAATCATGTTAGTTATGCTCTTTACATTGGGAGTGCAAACAATATCCTTGAAATCCTCATAACAAGCGGTTATTGCCAAATCCTGATGGAATCCTAAGTTTATAACACTAAACAAATGTGGGAAGAGAATTTGAGATAGTTCGCCCATTTCTTAGGATATACGAGTAGCGGAAACGTGGCTGATATGCATGCATTGTGATGGTCGATCTTCTGTTGGTGAAACCTGAGCGGTATGTACAATGGTAAGAATTTGGACATGTTCGTCGTAGACCTGATACCGATGGGCAATATTTGCTCATTTGGAGTGATCTTTGTAGATTTGTAAAATCACAGGATAACATTACGGATCAGCTAACGAAGGTTAAACGAGAGTTGGTTGAAAACTATCAAAGAATGGCCCAAGCCAGTAAAGGCAGTGAATACAATGGATACCTAACCTAGGCCCATTTGGAGATCTGAGATCTAGGTTCGAAAGACTGACTAAATTGTAAAGACTTGGATACAATCACTATGGGGATATTATCGTGCCTAACAGTGATGCTCATAAGAAGGTTAAGCTATGCTTTTTATGATCTCTATGCATTGGAGAAAAGTAACATCAACTACTTTCAATTTAAAGAGATCCTGCCTAAAGTGAAGTGGGGTCATAAGAGGGTGGAGCCCGGACTAATTCCTATTAGCTCTTGCATAAATGATGAATTAAACTCATACATTCGGATATGTTTTAATGCAGGTGTGAATATTCACCAATTTGGTGTTTTGCGGGTTTATTCAAAAGGAGAAAATTCCAGCTGAAAGAAGAACAAGAAGCAATTCTGGCGATCCCAATATGCCAATGAGTTTTGTGTGTTGTGATAACGTCAGGAATGTAGCAAGGAACTGCGTACGACCAATATTTCTGCTGCATTACCGCAACACAGTGCAGATATTGACCGGATGAGCTGCGTAAGCGATAAAAAGACCATGTGTGTCGCGATAAATGGGAAGAATCACAACAAGTCAAGCGAGACAAAGAAAATTTATGTTACCATGAGGCTTTTCGATGGATGACACTAGGAAGAATTTGTCACGTGAAGGCTCTATTAAGGCAAAGATCATACATCACTACGTGGTCTTATTCTGACATGGAAAGCTTGTTGGAGACGGAAGAAGAACTAAAAGAAAGACCTATGTTGTGTTAAAGGTAATGTAAATCAGCAGTATTTGAAGGAAGAAGAAACTGCAGTTGCGATAGATAAACAGAAGATTAAGCGAGCATGCGAGTCTTGCTTAGTGGTGACGAGTCGCGATTAAGAATCCGATGTTCTTGCGGCCATGCTAGAAGTGAAGAATCTTCTATATTACAGAGGATCTTAAGGTCATGACACGAAATAAACTAAACAGATGAAAAGGAGTTTGCGACAGGACACTACATGTAGGTGACAAGATTCAACACAAGGAAGAGAGGTCTTGTCGTGACTATATCATCGGGTTGACCCTGAGAATGCAAGTTAGATACATAAAGTCTATTACGACATAAAAGCGAGTTACGATAGAAACATCGATAACACCAAGAGGCTATGTCGCGAATCAAAATGAAGCTACCCTGAAATCCCAGAGTGGCGGCAGAGACTCTATCACGATGGAGCTTTCTTGGTCGCGTGACGAGAATGCGATAATATAAGAAGCAATGTTACTGACAAGAACGAAGCGAAGCTATGTGGCATAAAGTGATGCATAACCTGTTGAAGAAGTTTGCATAAGAAACAATGTTGAGACACAAATGTTGATGTCGCAACATAACTATTCTAGTAACCACACATAAGATTTTCGCGACATATAACGGATAGAACGACAAACCTTGCAAAATGATTGTTAAAGGCTAAAGAAAGATTTGTCACGGCCAGGCTACAGCCAGCGACATATGATTATGTTGAAGAAAACCTTCTTTATCCGCGACGAAAACTTTGTTGTGGAATCTAAGAAGGGCACGGGGGGAATAGGTCATTGTGGATAATTTGCATGATCTATTGAGACACAGTAGTGAAGAATTAAAACTACATTTGCGACAAAACTTAGTCAGTAAGAGAATCTAATCTGGGCTAGAATTTTAGGGATTCACAATGTAGCCTTGAATTTAGGGTCCAAACTTTTGCGGCTCTATAAATAGAAACAATTTGAGGAAAGTGAGGCAGTCAGTCGACGGAAAAACTAGAGCATCTAGGGAGCTGAGGACTCTTTTGTATTATATTTTTATTTTATTTTATTTTATTTTATTTTCTTCATAGATTAGATTTAGCGTAGAATTTCAATTTGTTTATTGTACCTGAAACAGTGAATTGTTTAGAAGTTTAAAAGTTGAGCTAAATTGTTGAAATTCATAGATTACTATCGAATCGATGAAATCTAGAAAGCTAGAATTCATTCTTTAGATTGATTACGATTACGATGGAATTTTCTGATCGATATTTCAATGTTCCTTTGTAATCCAGTTTTCGAGAAACCTGACTTAAGCTGGAAAGATTTGATGATGTTAGTTATGGTCTTTTGCCTGATTAAGAAAGAGAATTTGGTTGAAAGTCTTGAAATTATTTGAATGGTGACGTTCATGTAGTGAATTGTTCCTAATATTAGAAACTTATACCTGCAAGAGGACCGTTATCGCTCTACGATTTAGGAGGCCTCACGAGTGACCTGAATGTAGATTCTAAAGGCTTTGATCAATTATAGAGGTATGCTGCCTAACAATGATGAGATATATCTGACTTGAAGATTTCTTAATTAAAATCACTCAGGAGTTTACTCATGGTTTGAGAATTAGTTGACTAATCCTCGATTTTAATTAATTAGAGACCTCTCCTTGAGTCAGGAGGGAATGATCTTGATCTGTGTTAGCTTAGGTCTAATCGAGAAAGGGAAGCTCTTTAAGATCTCAAGGAGGAGACATCATTTATCTAGTAGAAATGCGATGACCACAATCTTGAGCGAAGTGGTCTGTAATGATGTGAAGTATTGGAAGAAGAAAATGCGGATCTTATAAAGAAATTATGATTACAAGTAATTGATTAGAAACATGTTTAAAATAAGGCATGAATCTCTAATCGGTAAACCGATATAGTTAAGGGAGAAATCTAAACTATACCACCTTGGCTATTTGACAATTTGATTCCCGATTCATGATAGAATCGAATTAGATTATGATGCGGGAATTGATAATTTCCATTAGTGAAATCTACGTATCACTTCGATAATCCCAGTTGATCCAGTTTATGTTTAAGATTTTAAGTTTTTCCTTCTTATAGATGTGAACATTTTAAATAGTAGAATCCTTAGTTGATTAAACATACCATGAAATGGAAGTTCAAATAATTAATGGAACTTGAGTAGTTAGGGTAGTTGAATTTTAAATTATTTTTTTTATCTGTAGGAACGATATCCTGACTTTATAGGTCCACTTTTATTACTTATGCGACTGTACACTTGCGTTAATCAAGACCGAACTAAATCTTTAATGAATTAATTTGACAAGTTCATTTTCTTATGAGCATTCTGAGTTATTTTGGTCACATCGTTTATGAATTGCGCTTTATCGGGGACTTTAGTTTAGTCCTTGGTAACTATGTCTTAAAATTGGTCAACAAGTTTTTGACGCCGTTGCCAAGGATTAGATAATATTCCTTTGGTAACAGTGGCAGCAATTTGTATATATGATTTGGTCAACAAGAACCAGGTGCATGTCCATGGCCAAAATGGACATAAGCGATGAGAACCCAAATATATTGGAGATTCACGTGGAATATATCGCCATTACCTGATAGTATAACGGTTCAAGGACATGGTGTCTTTTATTGTTTAGTTAGTAGAGTAAACATATTTCTGAGGAAGGGTTGAGGGTAGCGCATATACATCTGAGGTTTGATCGATGAATCTATCACTTTGTCTTTGGGATCTTAATAATAATCTTTGGTTTATGAATGTCATTTATGAAATATTAGGTGAATGACATTCATTGCGGATATGAATTCCATTTACTTTGTGGGGGAGTCTAAGGTTGCGAGGCGAGCGTTTGGTTTTGCCAAGCGTTTGTCTTGTTAATGGTGAAGGTCTCGCCTTTATTCTTATAAGGTGAGGCTTCTCTTGTTTAGGAAATACATATAATTTTTGTTTTTCCTTTTATGAAATTCTTATCGCCAACTGGTGAGAAGTGTGGCCCCGGTGTAGTTCGATCACAATCTGATTCGAGGAGTAGCCTCAAGGTCTTTGAGGTCTTTGACGTATGTTGTTTTATCTTGCCAGGAAACAGAAGGGCGTCGACGTGTTTTCTAAAACTTAGAAGGAAACGGTGGGTATAAGGAGATTGTGACTCTGCAAGACTATTTATCGTCCTCTGTGTTTAGCGCTATTCTCTTGTAATTGTTTACTTATTTCTTTGTAATTTTCTTTTTTTTTGTTTCACAGAGGAAGTTCCTGCAGCTCTCTCAATGATGAGATTGTGATGGAAGCTATCACCTAACAACACCATAGCTGTGGCCCCTTCTCGGATCAGGTAGGATTGGTGGATCAGGACACAGTCAGGGTGCTGCATTGCTAATTCTTATAAACTTAGGGCTTTAAACATAATTTACTATATAATGTCTTTAAACACTTAGCTTTGTCTTTATATAGCATGGCAGTGATTCAAATGTACAGCTCCATTTATGGATGTTCGACATTTACAATATTATTACTTCATTTTGTTTACAAATAATAAGGGATATTACATATACAAGAATAGGCCAGAGTCTTGGTAAACTAATGATGTATGTTGACTTTGGAGACTAATCACAGTTATCCTCTTGCCTCTGCTTAGTACGGATGAAAACACAGTATAAGCTTATAAGCTTAGTGGGGTCAATATGCCGACGACCTGTCATCTCACTTTGGAACGGCTGCGCTATCTTATGACAACTATGGCACATATGCTTATCCATTTTCATATCTACTTGTCATAACATGTTTCCTTTTCTTATCATATTTGATATTTTTTCATGTCCTCTTATCTTAGTGCTTATTATTCTTGTGGCTGTGAAACTATCATCGCATAGTAGTGTTATGCTTCTCATATCATATCATAGCAGCACATATATGTTTCTTTTATATTTCCCATGCTTGCAAAGCAGCGGATCTGAAATAAGCTGTATGCCCGAGAGTCACTATCAACCTTTGAGACGGTGATCTCTATGTGTATGTATACTCGAAGAGTACTATCAACTGTCTACGAGACGATGATCTCTATCTGTATGACCCAAGCAGAGGGCTATAATGATCAAGCGGGATCTGTCGACCCAAATGGGGCCTCAATATTTGTAAATTGTATGCTGCAACAACTATATCTCTATAGGTATGCCTATCTATCCAACTACCCGGTCTTAAGCAGGCAATCATTTTTATTATGTTTTCTTAACAATCTTTCAGGTATTAGAAAAAGATGTCTCATGTACATAAATACCTACGGATATCATGTATACTTATGAGATATTCATTTTCACATAATCTCTTATAAACATTTAATTGTACTTTTTCATATAACACAATTATATATGTATTATCTTCTTTCAGCAGCACGTGACTATCATAATCATATCACTGTGATGCATTATTTAATATAACAATACATTTATATAACCTTTATGATTTTGGTTTTCTATAACAGTACAGGCAGTTCTAGGTAGCTCCTAAGTCATTTCGGACCCTGCTTTATTCAGCAGAAAGTTATTCTCGATGTCCTAAGTTTGTATAGAAATTTGAATCAGCTCGATGGACGATATAACTCGATTATGATTTAAACCTGACCAGTACTCGATTCATTGGGTATTTTGAGGCAATTTGAGGACGAATTGTTCCCTTACTTTGTGAATTTTCTGAGTCGATGGGGTCGAATTTTGATATACTTATTTAAGGAAGATTTGACTCTAGAAGTCTAGTTTCTTAGAAATTTGAATAAAACAAATTTGGATAAAGCAGACTCGACGCTTATGGCCTAAATACTAAAACTACTCGAGAAATCCAGCTTTGTGTCGAGAATTGTAGAGAATTGGCCAGCAGAGAGCAGCTTTGGCCAATTTTCTCATTTGTAGAAGTCTAACTTTGCATACACATCTATTTCAGGAGATTTGTTCTTCTAGAATTCTAATTTACCACAAAATTTGAATAAAATCAAAATTTGGATGAGTTATGGACAAGTTATGGCAAAACAAAAACATGGGTTAAAACGGACAACATCTCCTAAACCTTACAACATTTTCTTTATACAAATCTTTCATCTATTGAGGACCTGACCAAACCAACAAGGATTCTACACAAACAAAGTGTTTCAGCCTCAGCAAGTATCCATAAAAAATCAATACAGACAAGTCCGTATAAATTAAAGCACAAGTTCCATACTATAGTCCATGAAAACCCACAAAGGTCCCATGCCAAACTTTAGAATTCCATATAATTTCATACCTTTTTATCCTTCTTCTTCTTCTCTTCTCTTCTTCTTTCTCTTCCCTCTCTTTGTTTTTTCTTTTTCTCTCCCTTTCTCAAGACCCAATAGACTATTTTTGGTCTTATCTCATCCTTATTTGTTGATTTTCTTTCCTTTATTTATTTCTTGGTCCCTCATATTTATTTCATTTGTATTTCCAACATGCTATACTCTACTTTGGCATACAATCTTATAAGATTATAGCCCTTAGGTCCTAATGTAGTTTACCAGATTTGCCCATACATATCTTGTGCAAATTTGGGTTTTGCTGTCTTTATTTTAGCATTATTTATTTCAAAAAAAAATTTACTTTATGCAAACATGTTATAAAAGCTGTCAACAGCATGAATTTGGGGTGTTACACTAACCATGTCACTATAAACTCACAAAAGGAAAAAGCAAGTATATGTATTTCCCCAGGCAAAGCCTCACCTTTATAGGAATAAGGTGAGACCTTGACCTCTAGCAACGAAGCGTTTGGGCTCCTACAACCTTTAGACTCCCTACAAAGTAAATGATATTCATATCTACAATGAATGTCATTCACTCCAACATAAACATGGGCCTGAAAATCAAGGTGCAGATTTGTTGTCACGTGCAATTGAATTCCAATTTTTATCCATTTCTCAACCACGTGCAAATTGGTAGCCAATACTCCAAAACGAAGTCTAGCAGGACTTATTTTATGAAGGTGGCCAAAAAATTCCTCTCAAACTACCCAAAAGCTGCAACAACGTGATGGAGTGTGGTTCAAAGGAGGCAAAGTTTATTTAAGCTCCGCCTCAACCTTGATTTCAAAGATAATGGCTGACTGCCATTCGTCGCCAATAGGTGGGCACTTTGGGTTTCATAAAACCCTCTCTCGTATCAAGCATAATTTTTTTTGGTCTAATATGCGCTAGATGGTGAAGGATTTTTCTGACAATGTAATGCAGCCGACAATTCAAAATCGATTAGCGTGAGCGGGGGTTCAGCTGAAGCATTGGACATTGGCACAGAATGAAGACAGTATCGTTGGGCGCAGTGAGGGTTACCATCTTCTAATGGATATATATTGTCATCATAGGTAGTCATAGTTGATTGACAAAATATGCTCCGCCGTAGCCTGAGCAGTTTATTATTTGTAATTGTATTTAGGCATTTGTTATAGCGATGGTTCGCCTATACCGATATTTTGACACGATAGTTAAGCGGCCAAGATGAGGTGTTTCATCGGCTCCTTTTGGCGAACATTGTTCGGTATAAGGACTCAAGTTGTGTATGAGCTCAGAGTTACCATCCTCGTCAGGATAGTCGGAAGATTGAAGTTGTCAATCAAACTTTGGAGCAATATTTATGATGTTTTGCAGGTGACCAGCAACGAAAATGGCTCGAATTGATTCCTTGGGCCGAGTTCAGCTACAACACTTCAACACACTCCTCCACCAAGCTAACCCCCTTCGAAGCTGTTTATGGCATTCCACCTCGAGTCTATTGAAACTATGTACGAGCTGATTCAGTTTCAGCCGATGAATGGTACGTGTGATCGAGATGCCATCCTACGTGAGTTGCGACATAACCTTCTGCTGGCCTAGGATTGAATGAGTCTCGAAATGTCACACGAACCAACACCGGCTCAAGGTCTCGTTCCTTGTGGGAGATTATGTGTATTTGAAACTCCGATACCATATGAATAGCACGACACACGTGGCACTCGAGCCTTAAGTGACTTGCCCCATGTTTCTTTGGTCCATGCAAAGTCATTGAGAAAGTTGGTGACAAGCTTTTAGTGAGTGTGTAAAAATTAAGTAAAAGCCTTGGGCCCCGTCACCTGCGTGAGTATACGCATCCCGGTTCACGTGGTATAGTGGCTCGTCAAGTGTCGTTTTCCACGAGAGAGGCGTCAGAATCTTGAGCTTAACGCTTTAAATGTTTTGGATCTCAACTTATAGTAGATTGGTAGCTAATTTAAATAGAAACTAATAAACTATTGAATTAATTGATTGATAAAGCTGGGGTTTCAGTCACCTTACACTCGATGGATTCTAGCTTTTGGAATGTTGTTTTCATTGTGTTTTTTAAATGATTTCACAGCTAGCGAGTTTGATCACTCACAAGATATTCTCTCTCGAGATATGTTGCCCTATCTACTTGATGGGGTGTATTGCGTCTTTGCATGGCCTCTGAATAAGAAACGCTTAAATATATAAGCCTAATACGCTACACTTGGGCCGTATATCTTTATTCTCCGATTGACTGATTGTTTGCTTTATTCATGTCTCATAGGAGTCATCATCTCTAGCTCTCGAGACTCCTAGCAATGACATACCAAGTTAGCGAACCACTAACATGTAATTATTAAATAAAGCCAGTTTGATAAAAATCATACTTATATTAAATAAAAATGAAAATTAAGCTAATCCATACAAGTGCGGTTAGGTTTTGACCAGCCCAAAATGACCTAGAACTCTCTATACTTGGAAGAAAACCATCGAAAGATGATGAAAATAGCGATTTTGGGTAGAAAGCCCCATCTCCTCTTAACGATCTTGCTGCTTTGCATTTAAGCTTTTTCCTTCAAGATGTAATGCCTTTAAGTGTTTCCACTTACCACAAGAACTTCTCCTTTAAAAAGCTCAATCTGTCACAAATCCTCTTCCTTTTACAGTTACCGGGTTTGAGCACAAAAACCCTCCATTATAGGCTCAAATGGGTAAAATCCACCCCAACCGACCTTGAATGTCGCGTGGTGCAGCAGCGTCAAAGCGTCGAAGATGCTCTGATTCTGCAACGTCGCGACGTTAGTTCCGTCTTCGCGACGTTGTTGTAGTCCTATTTTTTGCTCCAACCGTAAGGCCATAACTGTCATCGAACTCTTGATTTGGGTGTTCTTGATAGCATTGGAAATCTATTGAAGTGTAGAATCCATCCATATATGAAGCTGATGCAATAAGACTCATATGATGTACAGAAAGTGTCAAAATTTAGTATCCTCTCTTGTTGAAGGTCTTCTGATGTTCTTGATTCTTGAGAGAAGCGGAACTTGCACCTTTTGAGACTTAATTTTTGGTGCTTGGTATCCCTGAAGATCTTGAAATTTAGAATCCATACATATAAAGTTTGCTTCAGTGGAGCTTCATGTGATATCGAAAACATTCGAATCTGATGAAGTATACAAATAGTTTCCACAATTTTACTGAATTCCACAAATGGATGACACACAGTCATAAATATATGAGCTTTTTAGAGCATTAGGAAACTTATTTAACATAAAAACACTAGAAAAACTAACTAAAGTATAGGGATAAAATGAGTATTTAAGATATCATCAGTTGGTCCAGTGGCTTATAAATTGGCTTTGCTTCCAGGTTCTCAAATTCATGATGTGTTTCATGTCAGTTTGTTAAGGAAGCATTTGGGACCAGTCACTCCAACATTTATCCAACTTCCCCTTGTCTCGGATACTTCGACTATCCTTCCACAACCTAAAGTTGTCTTAGATAGACGTGTGCTTCGCAAGGGTAAATCACGCCTAAAATGCGAGATTCGATTGAAATGGATCGGTGTATACTAGCGAAAGATCTGACCTAGGAGAATAAGGTGGGCGTTTCACGAGTCATGTCTGATTTCATCCTTGTGGACAAGGATCCTTAAGCGGTGGATAATGATATGTGCCACTAGCAAGATGGAAGACTTGGTCTAATTTGATTTAGTCATTTTAAGCGGTGGAGAATGATATGTGCCATTAGCAAGATAGAAGACATGGTCTAATTTGATTTAGTCATTGTTTGTCGAGTCTCTTATTGAGTTGCTATTCTTTTTCCTACTCTTCACCATTTTTTGTTCTTTAGCATTGTTGTTACTTTCCCTTCTAGTTGTATGGCTATATATAGCTTGAATGAGTTCAATAAAGATATGCAGTTTTTAATTCACCAATGGTCCCTTCTTCTCTATTCCTCTCTTATTTAAAATTCTTTCGTATTATATTACGTAAATACAAGATATTATTTTTTGTGTAAATATGTCTTAAATTTTTTAAATCTCAAACTATCGTTTAACAATTTATGTATTATAGCATATTAATATCTAACTTTGAAGCTTTTTAAATAAAATAAAAATAGCACTAAAAATTTATTGATTAATTATATATAAATGGTTTACCGACATTTTTATATGAAATAATGGAAATTACTTAAATAATAGTAAATAAATAGAATCAGTGATATTAACTTATCCTTGGCTAACTGGTGGATGGAGAACCATGAGATTTGTGATCGAATCACTCTCTTGTAAGAACAAAAATCTTCTGATATAGAAGTAATATGTAAAAGTGAATAGAAATAAGTAAGTAATATGTAAAAGTGAATATAACTAAATAATAATAATAATTTTCTCATTTGAATTTTTACTTGATATTTTAAAAAGTAGGCAGGAAAAGTTATCGTTAAATGGTTCATTTGGTTGAGCCCAAATGATTGAGCAAATAAAGTAGCCAAATAGATAATTAATATATTATTAAAAATAAAAACAATTATAAATGGATTTGGCCAGTAGTTCCAATATGGGTTTCCTCTACCCAACTTTGTTCAAAAAAGATGGTTTTAACCTTTGAGCCGTCCCGGTTTAAATCTTGGAGTTCACGGTCAACCGGTCAGATTTTAAAACATTGGTTTTTACTATTAATCTATTATAGAAAAAATAATAAAATCAAGATAAAAATAAACATTTTAATTATTTTAGAAATAATTTTAATATCTAACATTTTATTTTTAATTATTCATATATAATTATTCATGCTTTATCATAAAGGCTAAAAAATAAGTAAAATGATAGAAGATAATTTTACTTAATTAAATGTCATTTAAGTAATTTCATTGTTTTTATATGGTATGAATGTCCTATTGATCCATTTTTTTTTTTAATTCAGAATTTTAATAGTCTTGAACGGGTTGACGATCCAAAAAAAGCTTGAAATAGATAGGAGCACTTGATTGAACAAAATTTAAGAGTTCATATAATTGATTGAAAAAAATATGATTGAGATACTATCATAGAGAAAATAGAAAATTTGCGACATCATTTATTTGATTAATTAATTATCATATTCTTTAAAATCACCATATTAATATTTCTCAGCATTATGAAATATTTATAATTGATGTTAGTTAATTAATCATTTCATTATTTATTTGGAAGTTTGAAAAAAATTTCAATCATAGTTCTTCAAAATCACTTTATGTTATGCTCTCACATTATTTAGTTCTTTTTTTTAGTTTTTTTTTGTCGCAAAACCTCCGCCGGTACATTACTCGGTTGATTCACCCACCTAAGTTGTTGCCCCCAAATCGGTTCCGTTATACCTAATTTCACCACTTTTACAAAAATCAATGTAATAGGCTTAAATAGCATAAACAATTAGAAGCCCATGTAAGGTTTTAGGTAAGTGAGGCAGTTGGTGGAATTAAAAGCTGAATTAGTTTAGTGCAATTAAGTGAGTTTATTGGGCTTCTTAATAAATCATATGTTTGAAAAACTGTGATGTGTGAAATTTGAGTTAAGTAGGCAGATATGAGGCTTGAGTGGTCGGAACTCTATTTAGGAAAGCTCAGTCCACTCTCCAAACCTATGGGATACATTTTCCCTATCACATACGGTTTCCTCTCATACGGTTTTAGAGAGAGTAATCGACAATCCTCATAAAGCCCGGTTTCAAAGTCGTTTGAGAATGCCAGAGATCTTGAGATCGGTTCTCTTTGCGGCTCTTCATCGATTCCGCATCAAGAAGATATTCAAATGGATTCCAAATCGGTACGCCAGATTTTCGAGTTTTTCATTAATGTTATGCTTTGTGTTCTAACATGGTAATCTAGGTTGATAGAATCGTACCCTACAGTTGGTATCGAGCCCCGACCATGGGCTAGGGTCAAAACATAAGGGGTGGAGGAAATTTTTTGGGTTTTATGAAAATCGTACTTTCTGTCCAGTTTTGGATTTTTTCGATAAATCAAATTAAATATTTTGCATATTTGGAATGCGCGGCGAGGCGATCACGCCGGTGGTGGCGTCGGCGGAGTGGTACGGGCGGCGCCCTCCGCAGCGCCGCCACGTCGCGTTCGCAGACGACGGTCGCGTGAAGGACCGCGGCGCGAATCGATCAGCGGTCTGTGCGGCGTCATGATGGCGTCATCGCAGTGATCGGTGGCAGGCGATCCAAGCCGAGGATCACGGGCAGTTTTGGCCGGGTTAATGTCGATCACGGCGCCGTAGATAACGCCGGTAGTGGCGTGGCGTGGCGATAGGTCATGGCGTCATGATGGCGTCATTATCGGCCAGATCTTCGACTTAGACCCTTGACCCCAGACTAAGCAGGCCGGATCTCCCGGCCCGGGCCAGGTCAACGACCCAGGCAGGCCGGTCAAAGGTCAGTGGCTGGGCAGGCCGGTCAATGGTCAGCAAACCGGCAGGCCGGTCAGTGGTCAGCGACCGGCAGGCAGTCAGCGCGAGGCCAGGTCAACCTGAGCCAATGACATGGCTTTGTGGCCCCTTGCGCCTCCACACTGGCCTTGAGACCTTAGTGGCGCGTGAGGGTAATGAGGTGTGCAGGTGGTCTGCTGCGATTCGTGTCGGGGAATTCTCTACAATGTGGTATATAGACTTTGCATGTTTGGAGGCTTTGAGATATAAATCGTATAGAACCTAAAATCACAGCCTAGATATTAGGGTATTTTCACGTATTGTAGTATTTCTCTATGGTTTGGAAATACATAAGGTAGCTAACATGCATATCTATTTGCATAAGGACTATGTAGAGACTAGAGGTCGTTATTTATTAATGAATGATTGAACAATATAATTGGCATAACATATATATATTGGTCTTGATACATAAAGTTTATAATAGTAGTACTTAGGTAATTTTAGAGAATTCAATTGAGAACATGTGCAAGTAGCACACTTGATTGGAGTTTGAGAAATATCAATCTCATATTATTGGTGAGATCTCTGTTTTATTGCATGGTCCTTCTCCCGAAAGGAGGTGATCTTGTGTTAGTTCGTGGAGGGATACATGATGGCATCGCAGATGAAATGGTAGTCTTAGTGGTTCGTACACCCGAAGGTGGTGATTTCACGAAGGATTAGAATATGTTCTCATGGTAAACATCATTGTGGAAGTGTCTGTGCGTGTCGTATTTTACGCTGAGGTGATTATGTGATGATGTATGTAATTCTACATGAGTATTCACATGATCAGCGGTGTATTTGTTTTGCATTTTGTTATCAGTCCAATTTTTTACGCGGCGGTAATTCCATTTCAATTTAAGATCCTTACTGGATTGAATTTGAGAAGTGGAAGGATTTTCCAATTTGGAATGGGTGGGCGGATGTTTGCATTAAACACAATGGATAAGCGGGCGAGATATCCTGACCTGCAATCTCTTAAATTGAGAAAGCGATTTATCTTTGCTGGGAGAGGAGCAATCGGATTTATTGTTGTGTGAAGAAATCTATGCGAAACACTTGAAAAGTGGTTTACCAGTTATTTATCTTCTTTAAGGAAATGATGAAGCGTGATAAATTTTAAATCGGAGTTTCATCAAATCTTTGGTTGGAACGCCTGCCCAAAAGCTCTTCAACATGATGGCATTAGTGCAGTGAGGGTTAGAGATTATATCCTGAGGATGGTGGACGGCGAAACTCGAAGCTCTTGTCAATACCATTCACGATGCTTGCATTGTACATCAAGCCTGAACACCCTTCCACTTTGGTTGGGATTATAAAGACAAACTACAATTCCCAGATGAGACTTAGTCGATAAATGACTTGATAGCGAGGTGGTGGCGGAAGAGAGAAGCTTAAGAAGGAGAAAGAACATATATTATATCTTTTGCAAGTCCCCATAAGAGGAAGAATAAGAAGTTCAAAAGTCGAACTCATAAAAGGTTAACCATGAAACTGGGACAATCACAATGATATAGGTCAAGAAAGAAGACATTCTTGAAAAAGGATAGTGATCGGCTGGCAACTAGCAGAAAAGTCCCATAGAAGAAGGGCGTACCCAGAGAATTCAAAAGAAACTTGGATGTCTAGTGGGCTTTACAATTAATAGTTATTGCACTGTATGCTTGTTTGTGAATCGACCTGTCTGAAGCACCATCCGGTTCTTGGTGAAAGCGATAGTGGAGCGACTAATCATGTTGCATTTACCATCTGAGGATTCATAAGCTAGGAGGAAGCGAACAAAGGATGAATCAAGCTGCTGTAGGAAATAACGAGAAGAGAAGTCCATGTTAGTGGGAGATGTAATCTTAGTTTTAGATTAAGTTTTTAAATTGATGTTGAAAGACACATTTGTATGCCATACCCAGAAAATTTAGTTTGATATCATGTTTGGATTCATGATTATTCCTTTTGAAATTAAAAGCGATATTATTTCAATATTTCTTAATTCAAATAAGGTTGGAATCTTTATCCCTTATATTAGCAGTTATCAGATTGGTTATCTCCCACTAACATATCACGTATTTACTCTGGTGAAAAATTTGTTTCTGAGACCCTTTACTGAGAAGAGTCTTATGCATTATCTGGCATCTTGACTTGGCCATATCTCTAAGGATAGTAGAAAGGCTAATAGAGACTAATATCTGCTGCTCTTAAAATGACTTAGAGATATCACGTGGGTGTTAATGAAGTAAAATAGCCAAGATAAGAAGAAAGAAAGCTATGATCCGTAGTTCGACTTGTTGGAAGTCATTCACAAATATAAGTGGACGCATGTAGCCTTGTGTGAAATTTTGTTTCATCACATTTTATTGATGACTATTCTCGATAGTTATTTGGCCTTAATTAAAGTCCGAGTCTCTTGAAGAATTTAAGTTTTCGGACTAAGTCGAGAAACAATTAGGAAAAGTCTATAAGGTTTATTCCGTCGTAAAAGTTGTTGGAGAGTATGGCAGCAGTAGCCGTCTTTGAATGACAAGGGACCGTTAGCTGAATCGCGGGGACTGCGGGATAGTAAACACAGTTTCTACTATGCACAGGAGCCACTGAGCAAAATGGGTATAAGCAGAAAGCGCAATCGTACTCTTATGGAAATGGTAAGGGTATGGTTGTTGGACAAATTACCCAGGTTTTCTATTAGGGTGAAGCTTTGAAAACGAAGCTTTGTCGTTTGAATCGTGTACTACATTTGTTCCATTTGACTCCTTACAGGTTATGAATTTGGGGCGAAAGCCTAGCAAACATCTTGGGTTTGGGGATGTCTGTGAAGTAAAGTTATATAATCCCAAGCGTCTGGTAAAAGTTGGACTCGAGGGAACACTAGGTGTTATTTTGTATCTTACGGAACATTCAGGGATATCGGTTCTATAATCCCAGTGGACTGAGAATTGGCAGGATCCCACGAATAATTTAAGTTTTGGAGTTTGATGTGGTAGAAGAGAGTAATTTGCTCACGAGACTAGTGAGGGAAGATAATGCGATGAGTAATGTGGTGTCTATATCTTTCTACTCCATCAGACCAGTGCTTGGAAGCTCACACTGCAAATTTGGACACAGTTGGGGCCCAGGATCTGTTGACACGGCTCAATGAAGTTCATCAGGCTCTCGAGTGCGAGATGTGGCTAATACTATCCCGATGGGAGATCCACTAGGGAAGACGATCGGCTATACCAGGACTATTTGGTCTATAGGAGAAGCAGACCTCACGATGTCAGTTACGTGGCTGATCCAAATAACATGAGGAGCTGTTCTTGTCTCGATCGGGCGTGGTTGGATGCAATGAGAGATGAAATTCAATACATAGGCATAATGGAGTTGGGAACTTATTGAATTACTGAAGGTCATAGACCCGGTGGCTGAATGGGTGTATAAGACTAAGGGACTCACAAGGAAAGATTGAAGTTTAAAGCTGGGGCTTGGTAGCGGAAAGGTTTCGCGAGAGAAGGAGTAGACTATGAGCAACTTTTTCTCAGTCTCTTCTAAAGATTCTTTCGAGTGATCATGGCATTAGTTGCTCATTTCGATATGGGTGCAGGATGGATCCAAAACTGCCTTTCTCGATGGAGACCTTAATGAAGAAGTCTATATGAAAATCTTGTTAGGAAGGTTTGTGGCAAATGATTCGAGTAAGCTTATGTAGTGAAAAAGTCTATTTATAAATTATCAGCAGAAGCTTCTAGACAATGGTACTTGAGATTCCCATAGTATTTATTCTTCATATGGTTTGTAGAGCAAGTAGATCGATGTATCACTACTGAGGAGTCGTGGGAGGAAATTCGTTTTCTAATACTCTATGGATGATATCCTTTATGACGTTGACGAGTTTCTTGCATGAGACAAAGCGGATGTTGTCAAATAACTTTGATATGAAGGACCTTGGTGAAGCGTCTTTTGTCTGAAGCATTGGGGATTGTGGATGATTCTTGCGGACTATTGGGTTTATCTCGGAGGGCATATGTTGATCGTGTTTTAGAAGATTCGACATCTTTGACTATATGGCAGGGGTACTCATGCGCAAAGGTGATAAGTTGAGTCTATCCACAGTGTCCTCATTGCAGATATAGAAAGCCCCGAATGAAGAGTGCGCCCTGCACCTTGTGTAATTGCACTTGGGATGTATATATGCTCTGGGGTGCCACCCAGGCACAATGTGCCTTTGTAAACGGGACTTCTAGAGCGAGATATCGGTGGACTGAGACATATGATCATTGGGTTCTTTGCGCGAAGAAGGGCCGTAAGAATTGCTTAAAGAGGACAAAAGACTATATGTTGATTCTGAACATGTTCGGGTTTCTGACTAGTTGGGTATTAGTTCGGACTTTGAACGTCGGGATGAAAGTCGACAAGCGGTTATATCTTTAAGTTAGCGGGGTGCGATTATCTCGCCAGAAAAGTGAGAAAGCGGGGGGTGGTGCGCTCCCTACCTGCCATCTGGCGGAGTTTCATAGCATGCTTTTTCGGCCAACTTCTCAAGCGATTTGGCCAGAAACCTTATTAAGGAGTTAGGTGTTTGATTTGTGGATAGGCCCATACAATTGTGTGACGGTAACTCTGCGGTGTTGTTTTATTAACAACAGCGGGAGGTCTCAAGGGTGCAAACATAGGTGTCTGACCACTGCAAAGGAAAAAGTTCAAAAGCGGTGGCGTTCACGGTGGAGCACGTATCAACGGATGATATGATTGCGAATCCGTTAACTAAAGACCTTACGCCCATGTGTATTTGAGCGACATGTCATTAACATGTGCGGGCTTAGGGGTATCATGGGATCTTGTAATTAGTGGGGCTATTAAGTTTTAAGTTGCTCACAATAAGGTTGAATTCAATTACATTGCATTTTGTAATAAGTGATTTGTATCAACTCTTTTGCATTGATAAGGTATTTGTGAATGTAAGTTTCAGAGTTGAGTACATATAATTTGTTGAAAATATCAAGGCATTGTGTAAACCTTGAATAAAGCTATAGAGGCATTCTTGGCGTGGCCTCAATATTTGTACATTAAGTAAGTTACCTATCAAGGTAACATATATCACTGAGTTCGTTGGAACCGCAATGGATATTCTCTGGTGACACATAGGTTTGACACTTAAGGAGAGAGAATTTGGACCTAACAAAATGGATAACACATGAAGTATCACTCATTATGGTATTGTCCATTTAAACACATACCATAATGAATCCATATCGGTAAAGTTGGCACTGGCGACCATGGAAGGGGTTGCGTGAGTACATCTGGTCTGCCATGATTGATGTTCGAGACTTTATGGGATCGGATTGACTATTAAGAATAAATCTAAGACCAGGCAATATAAAAAGTCGCTGCGGTTTTGTTTCAGTGTTCCTTTGCAAATACATGAGAGAATGTAAGGTTTTCATTAAGTGGGCTTCATTAATTGGAATTATTCAGATTAAGTTTGGTCTAATTAAGCGTGAGGTTATTGGGCTTCTTAATAAATCATGGTGCAGCTGGTGTGTGGCGGTGAGTTCGGCAGGCTTAGTTATGAGAGGGCCCGTAGTCGGAGGAACTTCTGACAGGAAGGCTGAGTCATAGAGCCACAAGGATACATTTTCTATCATCACGGTTTTCTCTCATACGGTTTCGAAGTGATCGGCGATCTCATAAAGCCCGATTTGAAAGATTATCGTTTGGGAGAAGATCTTGAGATCTTAGTCCCGATTCTCTTCGCTCTTCCCATCAGTGCGTAGAAAGATATTCAAATGGATTCCAAATAAAATTAATTTACCGAGTTTTCTCATTAATGTTATACTTTGGCATTCTAACATGGTAATCTAGGTTGATAGAATCGTACCCTACAGCCCAAACAACTCATTCAACACCATGAAATGTTACATCTCATAGGAGTATATTTAGCTACGGAGTTTGGGTTATTGTTGGACAAAAAAAACGGTTGAAGGGTCAAGTTAAACATATGTTCAACATCTCATATTTTTTATGTATGATTAATTTTTAAAAATATTTGATTAAAATACATCAAGTAGCCTTAAGTTGTTAATCTAATATTTCTCATGTTTTTTCTTTAAAATAACTAATTTAGAACAAAAATGCTCTATGCCTTTTTTTTACTTAATATATTTATATTATCTCTAATTTTTTTTTTATTTTTACAAGGATGTTAAAATTAGGTCAAAATTTGATGAATGATGAGATTTCAAATTTTGGGATTTCAAAAGTTCATTCAATCAAATCACCATATTTTTTAATATAAATTTATAAAAAAATAAATTTTTTTAAGAGAAAAAATTTCATTTATTCAAGCTAGCAATACATTCGATATAAATATATAATCAATCATTTAAAAACCGCAAATGATTAAACGGCGTTCGGGTTAATAACATAATGAATGTTCCAGAAAATCTATCAGTTTGATAGTTGGAGTCTGGCATTTCTGATGTGCTGTGTGATTATAATGCTTATAACTCTAGTTCTGTAACATATTGACCATTGTGTTAATTTATTGTCTTTGATTGTATTTACTTTCGCCGTTTAAATCGCTACAGCAACGAAGCAGGCATCATATACGGCCCGATAATCAAGCGTCGTCTTTGATATGACACTTATGCCATTGCATCTAGATGACGATAATCTGCAGCAGTATGAAGGCAACCGTAATCACCTAAAACAACGGTCTATCATGAAAAAATAAATAAAAACTTATATTTATGTGGAATAACCACTTTATTAAAAAATGTAAAAATGAAAAGAGGTATATAAAAGTGATTTCAGACAAATAATGACCAAAAAACCAATCCTCCTTTAATAAAAAATGATAGGAGAGAAAAAGTAGAGAGAAAATGAGCTAGGGTTCCTTTTCAAAATTTAAAAAATAATTGAAAATCTATTCTACCTATAAAAGTATGAGGTGTTTTCCACCTTCGATTCCCTAATGTACCCTTGATTTTTGTTTTTAATTTTCATAAAACATAATATAATTTGGATTCTTTTCCTTTTTTGCCTTTAATCCTATAACGACTTCTTCATATAGTGGACGCCAACACATTTTCAACGGAAAAATCAATGCCAATATTCAATCAACATAATATAATTTTAATAATTTTAATAATTTTAATTATTTTCCTTTTTCATCTTCAATTTAACATATAAGTCAATTCGACTTCTAAACGGAGGGACAACTACAATATTCTAACGACAAAATCAATGCCAATGATTTACCATTATGTGTAATGAGCTTACAAAATCAATGCCAATGATTAATCGTTATGTGTAATGAGCCTGCAAGGTGATATTTCATTAATAAATATGCATAGGAAAATCGTGGAGAACATTTAATGAGTAAAAACAATTTCAAAGACAAACTAATAATAAAATCACAGTCATATAGACCATATAAAAAAATTAGTATTTTTTTCCATAAAAAATTAGAAAATATCACTTTACCTTAAAATCATAAAATCTTTATCTTGGTTGCTTTGATATATTTTTTTTTGAATGATTGATATAAAATAAATATAGTAATTCAAGTCAAAATATGTTGATTTATTTCATTTCTTTAGCCTTTTACAATTTGAAAAATCATTTCTTTATATATATATATATATATATATATATATATATATATATATATATATATATATATATATATATATATATTATTTTAGATGTAGTTTAAAACAAGAAAATTTTATAATCTTGAATTCCAAAGTTTTAAATTTTATTACCTTCAATTTAAAATCACAATTTTTATAAACTATACCTGCATTATTGTTATGGAAATTTATTTTTGTGGCCAAGAAAAAATATAAGATATAATATAAAATAAGAATTTTATTTTCCTATTTTATATATATATATATATATATATATATATATATATATATATATATATATATATATATATATATATATATAAACTAATAACAAAAGTTGGCGGTTCTCTTTGAACTTATTTGTAGCTTCTATATCATTACTTAAAATTTTGTATTTATATTTATTTTATTTTGAAAGCTTTTATAAAAATAGAATAATTAATCACAACAAGATTATTTTGTTTAATCAAAGCAAATATGTTATATAATTTGAAAAATAAATATCAAATAATATATTTAAGAAGTTAAATATACTTTAAAAAATCATTTATCTTTTAATATACTCATTAATAATTTTCAAAAGTAGCTTTTAAGGTTTGGTAGAAGTGGTAAGGAAAGTGGTTACATAAACACTACTTTAAAATAATTATATATATATTTGAAAATAAAATAATTAAATAAATAATTAATTAAAAGAATTAATATAAACATGTAAAAGAAAATTTATTATCAAAAATTTTCAAACATGTCAAATAGACAAATCCTTTATAAGTTCTGTTCAATAATAATATATGATTTTCTTATCAATAAAATATTTAGGTTTATTGAAAACACATAAACTATTTACAAATACAAAAGTTAACAAAATTTGTATTTGTTACCTTGATCATTAATGTGATATAAACACTGAGTGGAGTTAAACAGCGATGGCGAGGCGCCTCTTCTGACGATTAAGCCGGCCAAAAATGTAGAGGAGGAAGAAGAAGAAGAAAGTAAGCGTAGTTAGATTCTTGCCACTCCCATCAGTGGGATTCTTCTCGATTATAGAAAGTAGATTTACTAGATAAAGCTGATTTTAGGAAAGAAAATCTATATTGTCTTGGGAAAAAATCTCACGTTCATATCAAGGACAATCCTTTTGAAATAATGGACTTGGACAACGGGAAATCCATATCAGGCCAATTTGCGTATTTTCTACCTTTGTATCTTTTCCATGTGAATTCTCTTTGCGGAAGGAAGGCCCGGCTAGGAGGACTTAAAACTCTAAGGCAGACAGTTGCCTTGAAGTGGCATTTGGGAAGACACCACAGCTCTCTCAAGTGAGCTTCCAGTTCCCCATCTAGGTAGTGTCTCCGGTTTTGGCGTGACCAGGTGGGCTTGGCGGCTTCACATTCACGGAAGGTGGGCGCGGAATGGGCCCTAGGCTCATTGAGTAGTGGGTTTAAAGACCATGTTACTCACAATGCCCCCCTATTCCCCGGTTGGAATTTTATGCTTTTGCAGTTGGGGAAAATATTGTGTTTTAAACCTTGAGTGTGGAAGGTTGAAAGGACTGGAAAATTAATGTATACATCGAACGTGTTGGAAGGTGAAGCGTGTTTGGTCACAAAGCGTGTTGGTAGCGCACATTTCCTAATATGTAGTAATATGATGTTTGAGCACACATTTAATGCACTTGTTGATGTTTCACCCCTATATATATAAGAGGTTAGGCTTTTAAATCACCTAACACTATTTCCTGAAGTCTTTCCTGTTACAATTTCTTTTCTCCGTCTTCCCTATGAGACCATTGTGAGAAAAGAATAGTGACCCTGGAAGCCTTCCGATTTTTCGTGGGTTTTACAAACCGTTTGTGCCCAGCTGTTGTTGTGTTTTTCGTGTCTTCAGTTTACGGAGTATTTTTGTGTTTAAAGGGTTTTACTCTCTTTTTGAGGGTGCATCCATCACGTTAAACCGATTGGGGTTCTTAAGTTTAGTTATTGATGGGTTGTCAAATGATGGTTTCATCATTTATCCATGGTTTTGACTCCTTCATATTTAGCTTTAGGTCCTCGGTGATCTTTTTTTTTTGTTTACTGTAGTATCCATTGGGGTGTGGAAGAGACTCTCTGATCTTGTTTTTAGAGAGGGGGGACCCTGGGAATCGTCCACTTTATGCTTGGCTGGTTGCTCTGTCTCCGAGGAGTTGAGATCCTTTTGTGAGTCCACCTTTAACATTAGTCTCCCGAGTTATGTGACGGATCGTCACATCTGGATTGTAGGGTGGCCGGATAATGTGTCGATTTACTTCACCAGGGGCTTAGGTTGCTACTAGACTTTGCTTCCCTCGTCATCGTTGGTGAAGCCAGGTTCACATATCACCGGGCACCTTCTCGCTCATACATACAGAGTCTTTGGGATGCCCAGTGGGTTCGTTGTCTGCTAAACTTCCTCTTTAGTTGGATATTTCTATAGTAAGTTTAATTTTATTTACACTTTGAAAGCAGGATTGAGTGACTATACATGTGACTATGGCCTAGGCTGACTTTATATCAGAATCTCCCAGCTCCTAAGATTGGCGAAATGGGTTGTTTTGTTAAGAAAGGACCATGGTATGAGGCCTTGGGCTCTCTTAGGCTCCCATTTGACTTGAACCGATCCCTCTGTTCCCGGGTTTATCTCTCATCTTGATGGGGAGCATTCTTTCAGATCTGCCGTGGGCCTTATTTTCTTTGGACTTTGTAGGTAAAAGCGCGGGCGAGGTGACCTAGTTAAGCTGGGTCGAGAAGGCCAATCCCAGGCGTATTAGATGGTTGCTCGGGTCTGCAGGGGTGGAGTCACGATCCACGAGCTCTTTTAAATGTGAAGGGCAGCTTGGGAGTTAGGGGCTAGCCCCTTTCGTTACATAGTCCCCGTCATCCTTCGCTTGCTACCAGAAGAGCTCGTAAAGGGGGAAAATTTCATCCTTGCTGACCTTCTGAAGTCGATCTCGGGTAGCTCCTCACAAGCGGGGTCCGTTAAGAAGGAGAGCCTCGGTCGAGATCGTTGGAAGGGTAGTGATCGACTTTGTTCGATGCGGATCAATCACCTTTGGTCGTCGGGACCCAAAGCACATTAGTCTGCGAAGAAGAAGCGAAAGATTGCCCAGCGGTGAAAAAGAAAAGAAAGGGCAAGATCATTAACTGCTTGGAAGTGTAAGGTAGGAGCTTTGTGAGTTAGGTAGATCCAAGCGATGACACAGCTCAAGGAGGAAGACCTCGCCAGCGCCATTCCCGAGTTCGCCGCGGATGTCTGAGGAGGCGTGTGGCGCTTAGAACTGCCACGACTTTGAAATATCTGGTAAAACGCCCCAGCGATGTAAGCCACAAATGAAAAGCTTCCAACGGCGGCGATGGTCGCCCCATGGACTCCTAAAGCGAGCCCCAGGTAACGCATTGACTTTGAAAGTGCCTCTTAGGATGCTCCCCGAACATGTATGCATTGCGGAGGATCGGGGATCCTAGTTAAAGAGGCCTCCAATCTTTGAGTGATTTGTGGGGTCTCCGTGAAGGAGGGTAACGCCCAGGTGTTGTGGTCTTGTGGAGCTTTGAATCACATGACCCTCACGGACGAGGGGAGTACATGGCACCGGCTAGTGCTAGGCTAGTATGAACATGCGAAAGTGGGACGTTCCTTCACAGCTGACATGGTGGCTCCTAGTGAGGCTGCAGTCATTGAGTAGTTGGAATTTTTGAGGCTCCGGAGAATGCCAGTCTTGTACCATGCACATGATATATTATATTCGTGCATTGGTGACTCAGGTGTTGAGAAATATTCCGTCCCTTTACTGTTATTTTGGTAAGAGTCGCTGGTAGTGGCGAGGATGGGATCCTCATCAGTAACCATTGCTTTGTAGTGGAAGCTAGGTTGGTATGTTTTGAATTTTAATACATGAACGTGAGTTTTGTATCGTGATTTTCTTCTAACATCTCCTCTTTTACAGGCTATCATCGCTATTCGGAACATGACTCTTTAGCATAGGGGATTCCATGCCTAGCTAGATGATCTCTTGAGAAGGCTGTGGTGTATGTGTCAGTAGTTTCTAAGCTACCAGACTTGGATGCCTCCTAGCGAAGACTAAATTTGGAGTGCAAGCCCCAGGAGAGGCGGGAGGCTAAGGCTGGTCTGAGAGAAGATTCTTTTGAGGTAGAGAAGAGGAGAGGGATGGGAGGCCTAAAAGGAAACTGGTGCTTCATTTGGTTGCCATTACGTGGGTGGCAGGCAAGGCGGGGATGACACAGAGCAGGAGCTGGGCCTCTGGCGGGATGGAGGGACCCGGGCTTAAGGCGAGGAGGTTGAGACTTCCTGCTGGGGTTGTGGGAGGGATCCACTGTGGGTGGGGCTGGGGCTGACTAAGGATAAGTTGTCCTCCTTGTGCTCAAGCGGACAAGGATAAGGAAGCCATGGAGAAAGACTACTAGAAGGCCCTGGAGATGATTTTTCTTATGGTACATATGGATGTTGTAATATTTGAAACCAGTGGCCCCCGTAGAGACAAACAGGGTTGGATTGTTTGTGCATGAGCTCCTCTTGCCCACTTCCTCAAGTTCTGAGACTGGGAGTGCCCCCAATGCCAGCCTGAGGTCATAGCGTGATGATCGGCGGCTTGATAAAGGCTGAAGAGTGCTTTTGCTTGGAACCGGGCGTGTCTGCTCTTTTTTTTCTCCCGCCCATAGTGGCACATTAGTAGCTAAATATTATCCTCCCAGCTCTGAGGCATATTTATAAATACGATTTTATTTGCCAATTGATTCCTTCTGACTCTTTTCATGATTCAGAAGTAGCATAGTTGTAGGGTGTGTCATATGTGTGGATAGTCGCATGGACGGTGTGAGGCCTGAGCTGGGCTTTGTCTAGCCAGCTAAGCTAAAGGCTTGATGATCTCTACGGCACTTGGGTGAGTGACAATGGGTTAGGGCCCGCTGGCTATTTTGAAAGTGCCCGACGAATATAGGCCACATATGGTCTTTGACTTTTAGCAATTGATTCCTTCTGACTCTTTCCACAAATCCCAATTAGGATAGTTGCTTAGGGGTGTCAAATGTTAAGATAGTCGCACATAGGCCAGCCCAGGCGAGTATCATTTCTAGGCTTTGGGGCATGTGGCCTTAAATATAGAAGCCAGCCAGCCTCATTAAGTGGCAGAACTAGGAACCTTATCTGGCCTTTTTAGAGGAGTGCCAGGGCTATGAGCTACATATAGTCTTTTGAAAGTGCTAACGGGCTATGAGCCACATCTAGTCTTTTTAAAGTGCGTGCAAGCCAGCTATGAGCCACATCTGGTCTTTTGAAAGTGCTAGTAGGCTATGAGCTATATATGGTCTTTAAAAATTACCATGTTTACCATGAGCCCGCATCTGGTCTTTTTGAAAGTGCTAGCGGGCTGAGCCACATGGGTCTTTTGAAAGTGTCAGGCTATGAGCGTGTCTTGTCTTTTGAAGTGTCGGTGGGGCTATAAGGTCACATGTGGGTTTGAAAGTGCCCCGACGAATGTAGGCCACATTTGGTCATTTAAAGTGATAAGCTGAGCCACATCGGGTCTTTTAAAGTACACTGTGAGGCTATGAGCCATGATCTTTGATCACGGGGACTATTAAAGAAAATACTTTAAAGGAAATTTAATTGATAACACCTTTAAGAAATTTTGATAATATTTCAAGAATATAGAAAACACTCTAAGGAAACTTTGTGATAATACCTTTTGAGGAAGGGTACCCACATTGATATTATACTTAAGATCGTAGCGTGACATCTTGCAAACGTTATCTGAGTTTATCAGGGAAGGCGAAGTGATGATACATCTGATCCGGGTTATTCTCTAACTATCATGTATGGCCCTTGTTGGTTGGAACATTGTTGGTGTCTTATTTCAGACGACCAGCGCGGCGGAGACTAAGTCTCGACTTGGTATGCGCCACTGACCATGTACGCGTATTGTATAAGTTTGATGTTCTTTTTTGATGTTCTTTCCTGCATGATTTCATACGCATAACTCGCTCGCCTACTCTGAGCTAGCCTCTCACCAGATCTGTGTCCCCGGCAAGTGGCTTCAGCAGCAAATTCTCTTCAAATTTTTGCTCTAAGTGTGGGCATTCCAATTTCTATAGATTATGGCCCCATCCCATGTGAGGGTGAATGGGTGACACCAGCCGCTTCGCAGTTGTTCTTATGCTCAAAATCGGGTAGCTCTTTCTACCCACTTTCCCTTAGAATATCGTAGCGCCAAAATTGCTAAGAGAGCTTGAGGCTTTCGCTTAGCCATCGCTTTGCTGGGTACCGCTTGTCGAAAGTAATAAGTTTTGATTTTCTGTCCATGATGTAAATTTTGTATACTTTGTTATCAAACTCGTGGCCCAATACAAAGATAAACACCGACTAAGGTATTCTGAACCAGCCAGACATAAATATTCTTCCACACGTAACTGATGACATCATCGTTTTGACGGAGGAAGGCCTCAAGGCCTACCAATTTGCTAAACTAGTCGATGGCAACAAACAATAGCTTGTTTGTCGCGATAGGCAAAGGGTCTAACTATATCAATCGCCTAACGGAAAGAAAGCGGCTGGGGCCTATGATGGTGGTTAGATCTTCGAAATGGCTAATCTTTGAAATGGGGGCTCGTCATTGGCAAAGTGGGTCGCACTTCGATATAGGTGGTCGTGATTCGCCTCGCTGATCACTTCACAATAATCTCGTGTATGGGCCCTATGAGCCAAAGTCTGTCGCTTCATGGTTTCCGGAGCATCCCTCAACACGGAGTTCAAATGCAATACATACTATCCTCGTTGGAGGGTAAGACATTTAAGATTCGCTGGGCCTAGAGATCACTTAGCACTGCCCGCCTACGCGGGAAAAACCTAACTCCGCCCTCGGATCTCGAATCTGTGGCTAAAATCCTTATCCTGAGCTCTCCCGAGCGATAACGACATTATACGGGTTAGCAAAGAAGAGGATTCTTCGCCTATCCGATCACTTGGTCTATTCAGAATAACCCTAAATATACCCTGGCCAAGCTTTTAGCATGTTTAGGGTATTTTGTAGGTATAATTTGAATTTTTCTTAATTTAAATGCAAAACGTGAAATTTGAGAAAACCCGGAAATAACCAAGGGTAAATTTGTAATTTGTCAAAACGAGACATAAAAGTCCATAAGATAAGAAGATGATATGCTAAAGTGGAAATATGAATGACTTGATTTGTAAATAGAGGAGAGATGAGGGACCAAAGTGTAATAAAAGGAAAGTAAGGTCAGCCAGGATAAGACTAAGCTGTCTTTCATTTTTGGGAGAGCAAAAAACGTGAAGAAGAAGAGAGGAGAAGAGAAGAAGTAGAGGAAGAAGAAGAAGAGGAAATGTATGGAAACTATTTGTGTATGGATTTATATGGAATAGCAAGGATGTATATGGATTTGTGAACTTTTGTATGGATATTAGTTGGTTTCATTTCTAGGGTTTAGTTAGGAATTCATCCTAACCCTAGATTTGTTAAAAGTTGGGTTGGTAAAACCCTAGTTTGTATAAGATGAGTATGGAACTCCTCCTCGAGTATGGATTCTTGGTTTATGATGTATGGATACATGTTCAAAGTTGTGAAGCACCTAACTTACAAGTAGATTTGAGTTCGGGGCTTGGAAAAACTCTAATTACCCTATGTTTGGTTTCGTCAGTTAGGAAACACTTGGTAGATGTTTTTCTGGAGAATATATGAGTTTTCTTTTGTTTTTAGTTGGTTTTCTGGAAAAATGGACGAAATTAGCAAATATGGGAAATTTTTAGGTCCTACACATGAGGATCCCACGTAGTGAACAGAGGTCCACGCCAATGCGCATGTCCTACGCCTGCAGCATGGCGAGAGGGAGGTTCGATGTACCTGCACGCCAAGGAGGCAAGCTACGCCGTAGCGAAGGCTTACGCCGCAACGTAGTAGTGCTATGCCGCAGCGTAGCTATTGTTCCCCGCATGGAAATTCATGTGTTTTTGTCATGTTTTGCTATTCCGTTATTCCGAGGACTTGTCTATTGGACTAATGAGGACCCTATAAGTGTATGAAAGGGTCCATTCATGTTCCTCTCAGAAGGTGGGAAAAAATTAGACTGCACTCCTCGCCGCCGAGGAGAAGCGAAGTTTGAAGTTGGCAAACTTAATGCCCCTATGATAAGATAGTAGGTTCCCTAACACACAAGTAATCAGATTGCTCTAATAACGGATATTGAATGACACTTAACCTCCTACATTGCAAGGTGCACGCATAGTACTTCTAGATTCTCCGATTAGTGCGACGACACTCTCTGACCGTGCTTTGACACATTTAGTACTTCGATACTCTCTTATTAGTGTGACGACACTCTCTGTCAATGCTTCAACACTTCCATGATACTACAAGACCTCGCATCAGACGTACTCCTGCATTTATTGTGTCAGGTCCTACCTACTTTATTACTGTATGTAATCAAACAAATTTATATGACAAGAAGGCAGAAAAACGAATAAGAGTAAAAGTGAATGTACATCGTTATGTCTAGAGTACCTACAAGTATCTTGTACAAGAGCAGCCCCATAAGACCTACGTACCTCCTCGTACAAGCATAAGCCTCAGAAGATCTACTGCACCCCCATACAGCATAAGTCTCGTAGACACCTACCCGTACCTCCGTATAAGAGATAAGCCCCATAGGACCTAAGGGTGCCTCCGTACAAGTATAAGCTCTGTAGTACCTACGGGTACTTCCGTACAAGAATAAGCTCTGTAACTCATACGGGAGATTTGACCAAGTATAAGTCTACTATAAGTACAAGTATGTGTATAAGTTTGTTATATGAATTCATGAAAAATTCTGATATATGCTACTTTATATTTGTTACTGTTATATGCTTACTATAAATGAGGCTGCATGTGTATACGATAAGTCATATGTTCCACTGCTGCTAAGCTTAGCACGTTTTAATCCATGCAGGTAAGGAAAGCGATGTTCGGGCATCTTCCTCATACTGTCGGCCAACACACTTGTAGGGTCCATCACGATGTTTTGTGCCCGATTATAAATGTAAATGTACAAGCTTTTGTATATGTATATAAATGACTCAGGATCGTATATATTGATATCAGAAACCCCACTACTATGGTAGTTTTATTTTTGTATCTTTTATACGCATTGTGATTCAAGCTTATAAGACTTGGGATCACCAATGTCCAAAAGAGTAAAGAGGTCCCAAGATAGTTTCGCGCTTCTTCATCCGCCTAAAGTGGGTCGGGGGTGTGACACTCTGGCCGCAATGGACGATGCAAAGGTAGATAAGAAGGAACACCGCTTTTATCGAGACGGATGCGACCATTATTACAAAGCGTCCCGCTTTCATTCGAGTCCCCGATATACTGAGCTTCTAAGCCAGAAAAATTCCTACCTCGTCATTAATTTCGTGACTTACGTATTCGACCATGCGCCGGTCTCGCGGTTTCGTACTTCGCTCACCGTCCCACTACTAGCCGAGTCGCTGTGTATGATGAGTTTATCTGATGATACAGACTTTGTGAGGTCAACCCCGCTAGATTGTTTGCTATTCAAATACATTATTTGACGCGGGGGAAGCCCAACCAGACGGGCTCGTTCTATCATTTCAATGGGGCTTTAAGTCAGTAAGCCGAATCCAAATCTGTCAGCGAGAAGTCACTGGTCCACATTAAGGATCCACCAGCCAATGCCACCCCGTCTACCTCCTGACTCGTAGTTCTACTAAAAATCGCACATCATTCCTTCCAATCCCAGGCTTATATTGAATACCAAATCCACTCAGTCCAATCATCATTAGACCATCCTTCCCGACAGCGTGAAGTCCAGACATGGTATCAGGGGAAGGGAGACTGGTCAAAGACAACGATAAGGTATGCCTGGAACTCTGGAAGTAGGGGCGAAGCTTCTTAGCTACCACACTGAGGTCTATTGCTGCTTGTTCGAGACAGGTATACCATGTTTCTACTTCAGATAGAGATTTGCTCACGAAGAATATTGGTCTCTACTTTCAATTTTCGTCTTTTCAATAAAGTCAGACTTACTAAGACCTCCGATAATCAAGTAGTAAAGGTAGGAGCGCACGCTCTACCCCGGTTGGTCGTAATTGTCGGCTCGCGAAGATATTATTTGATCGCCATGAAGGCTTAGTCGCATTCCTCGCTCCACGGCCGCTCCTTGTGGTGATGAAAATGGTTTTAACCTATTCCAGGAAACTGATATGAACCGCCGAGAGCCGCCGATTTGGGCCGGGCCTAATTATCAGACCTTTCCCGAGTAGGAACCGGAGAGTCCATTATAGGCTTCGGTTGATGGATCAGCCCCATCCCTCCTAAGTCTAATAAAGCCTAAAATCATCCGAACCGACTCGTAACGCATTTTGCAGGGTCGAGTTTCGCCATACCTTCTCGCAACAACCCAAAGGCTTTTGTAAATGTCGGGTGTGGTTCAAGCGCTCTTCGATTCTACAAGATGTCATCACATAGCTCTATCAGGTTACCCAATGCCACTTAATATCTACCACCAATCTCGATAAGTCGCCTAACATTCTTTGGGTCGTAAAGGCATCAAGCATCATAGCAATATACCGTAAGTGTTGTAATAAAGGCCGCTTTCATACGATAAAATGGACTCATGATACCTAAAGAAAGCCAGCCCGTAAACGAGCACATTCCCGTCTGGCCGTGGGCTTCAAATTAAAAGACAGATTCCGTGCCTCTAACAGGCATCAACACCTGTCTATACGTGAGCAAGGAAGCTATCTTTTGGGTATGCTTCATTGAGGTCAGTGTAATCTACACATACTCACCACTTCGTTGAGGTTAGCACGACGATAGGGTATGCCTGTATGTGGGCTTAAGATTCTAGCTACCATACGAGGGCTATCAATACTGTCAGCGATGTATACCCGTGTTTCCGCTCGCATGTAGACTACCACAAGAATATCGGGTCTCTACTTTTAATTTTCATCTTCTTTGAACAAAGCTGCACTTACTAAGGCCTCTGACATCGTCAAGTAAAGGTAGAGTGTATCGTCACCGGTCAATGCCGTAATCGCGCCAGAAGATATTGCCTGATCGCCATGAAGGCTTAGCGCATTCCTGCCACTGCCTTTGCCCCTGTGGTGATGAAAAATGGTTTTAACCGGGTCTCGTGAAATGTGATATGAACTGGGCCTGAGAGCCGCCAACGCGCCAGCGCAATTATCGTGACTCATTTTCGGGAGGTAGGAACCGAGAGTCTCAATATAGCTTCGAGTTGAATGGGATCGACCTCTCTATCCCTCTCTAGGTCACAATAAAGCCTAAAAACTTGCCTCCGAATCGACTTTAACGACATTTCGTAGGGTTTCATGCCACCTTCGCAAATAACTCAAAGGCTTCTTGCATGCCGTGGTCGGCGTTCTTTAGATTTCACGAAAGCATGTCGTCGATATAGTCTTTATCAGGTTACCCAACAACCCGCCTGAATATCTGAAGGTCACCAATTCGATAAAGTTTCCTCAACATTCTTAGTTTCGAAAGGCATCACATCATAGCAATATAGCTCGTGCGGTGTAATAAAGGTCGTTTTCTTTGCATTAGATGGGTGCATGGGAATTTGATGATACCTAAAGAAAGCGCCCTAAACGGCGATCCGCTATCGGCCGCGGTTTCAATGTAAATGACAAGATTTCGCGGCTCTACCGCAGATTAACAATTTGGTTTACAATGTGAGTGCGGAAGCTATCTTTCGGGCATTACTCTGTTATGCCAGTGTAACTCACACATACCGCCACTTGTACCCTCTTCGAACCACCACCATGTCACAGCCATTCGGGGGTACTTTACTTCCCCGATGAAACCCAATTCTTAACAAGTCGTTTACTCGCTTGAAATCGATTTCTCCCACATGCTCGTGGAAAGCCTCACTTTCTATCTTACTGGCCTAGCCTTGAGGATAGTATTCAGTTTGTGAGAGGCCACCATTGGATTAATCCTAACCATATCCGAGTGGCTCCAACCGAACACATCTATATTATTCAACAACATATCTGTGAATCGCCTCCCTTTCCTTACTGATAGAGAGTCGATGTAAGTGAGTCCTTTCTAAATTGGCCCAACATTATTTTTCAAAGGGATCCACAACCACGGATCCTTCTTTCGCCCTCGATGAAGTGTAAATTGTGATTTGTTACTTAAGGGTTTGATTTTCGAGGAGAGGATTTTCAACGTTCTTCTCCCCTTTCTCCGCTCCTCGCATGTGTCGGGAGAACACGCTCACTGCAGTAGTTAAAGGTCAACCTACCCAACATCAGTCAAATAGCTGACCGTTTGGTGGTAGGTTGAGGGGATAACTTTAATCAAATATAGCTAAGCTCGCCCCATTATGACATTGTAAGACCCTAAGTCTTCAACGATTGAGAATGAACCTCGCTGAAATCACCGGTCCCGACTTTCTGGTGGAGCGACATCCTCAGTATTATAGTAGCCGCATTTACAAAACTAGAGAGGATTCGCTCTACCGAAGTTCGCATACCTAAAGAAAGTTTCATCTACTAGGAAGGCGGGTGAGTCGGCAAATAAGCTCATTGGCTAACGCCAGATTCATCGAAGACCGCACATCAAAACCTTTAATATGTGAGGGTGAGTACTAAAGGCATCATAATGCGGGCACAATAACCCTGTTTGGGTTGATATGAGGAAAGGATATGCGACCGTCTATTAGCTTGGTTTCTTCATGTCTGCCATCCTTGTGGATAGCATTTATCCGGGCCTTAATGGTGGTGGCTCTCAAGAGGTTCTTCCTCATGGTGTTTGACTAATGCTTGAACACGACGTCCGCCTCGTATATATTAATGGTCAGGGTCTAGATTTTTACTTCCGGTTGTCGCAGTCATCAGGACCGCTTTTGTCACGCCGATTTTCGGACGCAGACCAAACATCGGACTCCTACCTGATTTTTTTTTTTTTAAAACTAACCAGACTGGTATGACCCACATCTTATAACAGAATCAAAATAATATATACAAATCAAAAGAATCCAACACTTAGTGGTGTCCATCAAAATCTAGACACATATAACTAAGTCCCATTTACAAACACAAAACTATACTTTTTACATTTACAAATCGTGAGCACTGAACTCATGTAGTGAACCCTTACAAGTGTGGCTGGGCCCACCAGATATGGATGCTACTGACGCGCCTCTCCCCGTACCTACATGGATTAAACCCGTGCAGTTTTTTTACGCCAATGTGTTTTCATATTCTATATTAAAACACAAATAATCGAAGCACGTAACAAGATATCAAAATCTTCGTGGAGTTCTATATCACATATTTGCATGCATACTTATTCTATAAATAAACTTATGCTCGTTTCACATCTCTCATATGCGGATCTAACTTTTACTTATACTTATAACAAATTTATACTTACTGGTCTTACACTTAAGTAGCAAACTTATTCTTATGTGGGTCTTATACTCATAGCAAATGTAATCTTTATTCTGATCTATAATTTATAGCATCTTATCTTCTACTTATAGCAAACTTATTCTATAATATGATCTCCCGTAGACACATATCTCTATGTTTAGGATAGACGATACTTATTCAGACCCAAAGGACATATATATATCTGACTTTTAGGTCACCGATACTCTATCCATACATACACGCATTTATCTCTCCTCAAATCTCCGTAGGAGTTCACAGTAACTTATGCTCATACTGCAGGCACCCTTTTAGGTACCCAAAGTTTATAATTTATACTACGAGTTTACACTTGTTCAAGGTACCCGTGAGGTACTATAGGAGGCTGACTCGAACATTAAGGCACGGCATCATGGAACCTATTCCTTATACCTGAGGTACTGCAGGTACCACAAAGCTTATTACGGTACTCGTGATCTTAAACTTGTACTCATTTTTAAGCCTCATCGCGAAGATTACGGAACTCCATACGACATCGGACCATTCAGGCTCATCTTTAATGCCCCGCAGCACGTATGGGTCAAGCCCATGAAATGGGTCCTGGTTCCCACACTCCAAAGGCCAAACATGAAAATATACAACAAACTAAAACTGGTCACTGGGAACATACTGGGGTGTGTCATGAAACTATACTGGTACACGAACTTATACCTGACCCATTTAACTTATAATACCAGGTCTTGATTGAGGCTTATGCGCGGCCAAGACTTAAGGCATGTATTAGCATATGGCACCTATACAAGTGTACTTAGACACTTTACACACGTCACACGCAACTGATGCAGCACCGTCACTTCTAACTATAATACTTTAAGCCCTCATTTTGATCTTGATTCTAAAAGTAAGGTAATCTAAAGTACAAGCTTCTTAACCCACGCGGTCCTATCATATTACGTGAGTCGATCAAACGTGATGCGTATACCTATCGTGCATGGACATTGGGGTCCAAAGGTGCACAGATCATAAATGTATACATATACTTATTTTACTGATAATTTAGAGCAAATTTTTAGGTACTACGTAACTCGTACTTATTTATCGACATAAGAGCAATTCGTAGTACTACGAATCCTAATCAAATACAAGAGTACCCGTAGGTACTACTTCTGAGCTAACTCTGATACAAGACGTAACTTCTTACTCAGACACAGGAGTACTCGTGAGGGTACTACCGAACTAGATCGCAGACAAAAGTGGACATATTCGTATACAAAATACCGTGATACGTGGAGTTATCGATGGCAGAGTACCGTAGGTCAACTTAATCGTGAGACAGAGTACCGTGAGGTACCTGGCGTAACTTATTCGGGAGACGTGACTTGTCGATACAGAGCACCTTTAGGTACTCATGTAACTTATCGATACTGTGAGGCCCGTAGGTACTACAAGACATCGACACGCTCGTATCTTTACTCTTATTCTTTATTCGTTCCATCATACGTCCGTCTCCGACTACCTGCACCAATTATAAGAAATGAGTGTGACGAAGATGGGCCAAGTAATCCGGCTGTACAATACAAAAACAGATGTCGTGAGCACTGCCAGAGTGCCGAGCACCAATCAAGACGTGCTCGGCCACGCATCAGAGTGTCAGAAGACCAACGGGAGTGCCGGAGCACTAATCAAAACGCATAACCACGCACAGAGTGCCGGCACCAAATGTGAGTGCCGAAGCACCAACAGAACGTCCACTCATTCATTCTCATTCTAGGTAGTCATATTGTCATATGTATCAACTATAACTATCTTAATCACATTATGCGCTCATGACATACGCTTACAAGCCATGTTCATATTTCGGCCGTTTATGCTTTCATATAATATTCGGTGTTTCATGTTTATCTTATATGGCATTTCGATACTTGTACGATATGATGTCTATCCTATTAGCAAGATCATCTATGTATTCTAGTCCTCTATGAATATATTTTTCTTAGAAATTGGAATCAATCCAATCGGATCGTCCAAACTCAAGTTATGGCATTTCATGCCAACTAGTCGGTTTACCGATTTTTCCGAGGAACAGTTTGCAATATTAATTTTCCAGTGCCTTGTCTCCATATTTGACACTGGTTCTTTGTGCTCCTATAAAGCTATGTTATGGGTTCTATTCCAACTGGAATCACCCAATTCGAGCACCTATCCTGCTACGTCCGAAAACAAACTCTTACTACTCTATGTTCAAAGCTAACCAGAATCATTTTGCACACGGTCTCACTTTGAGTGAATTTTTAGACCACTTAGGATCAGAATTTGGCGATGCCTTTCTTAAGTTTTGTTCTCCTTGAAGTTCATTTTACGTAGCTACCAATCACTCAAATCGGATAAGAAATGAGCAAATTATGGCCAAAATACGAAACCTGGCGTAACAGAAAACTGCAACAAAATGCACGAGACAGTTCTCAGTCAGATTGGTACAACTTGGCCAAATTATCCAGACATTAGTGTCAGTACCGGTACAAAGCTCACCGTACCGGCAGGCCAGTCTAAAAGTGCCCAGATTGTATGTTTTTTTCTCATTTTTCCATGTTTTGATATCCAATCAACTCTACACTTCAAACACACATCAAAACCATTTCTAATTCACTTTGGAATCTCTTTTCTATTCAATTCATCTTTCATTTCTTATCTTCTTTCAAAATCTTTCCATGAATTTCTCCCAAAATCATTCCAATATGGGTTATGACCCATATACAAACCAATTACCAAGATTTGTTAGGGTTTGTTCTAAACCCTAACTCAATTTCCTTTCATTTAACCATGAATCCAACAACAAAGGAAGGATTCCCTAATTATCTTGTTCCTTGTGGGTTATACCAACCTTACTTGACATAAATTTTGGGTTAAGATGAAACCCTAGCAAAAACCCTAGATTTGGGCAAAATTATAACCATCAAAGCATGGAAATTCATACATAATCACCTAAATCATAATCAAGGTGAGTTTCATACTGCTTTGCTTGGATCTTCTCCTCCATCTTCTTCCTCTCTTCCTCTCTTCTTCTTCTCCTTCTCCCCATCCGCCTTCCCCAAATGAAACACTCAATTCGTCTTTTAAAACTAGATTTTGTTAAGGCCTTGTTTGGCCTCTAGACAAAAACCCATTTTTGGTTTTTAAGTTTTCTTTTATTTGCTTTTTGCCCATAATTCTTTCTATTTATAAATAAACTTTCCTTTATTTCCCTTGGCCTCAAATCTTGGTCAACTATGACTTTTAAGTCCCTCTTCGACAATTTACAATTTTATCCTTAAATGTTGTAAATTTCCGCCAAGTCTCTCGCTTCCATGTTTCCCCGTGATTTTAACTCCTGCGAAATGGGCCAAATTATGCTTTACAAAATACCTCCTAAACATGTCGAAAAACGACTAGTATATTTCGGGTGTTACACTGTTGGCGGCCCCGCCTTGATCTCCACCACACGGTCAATTCTCCGATATACCTCCGAGGTGTGCAATACTCTTGATTGAATTTTTCCAATTACAAATTTTAGGCTTCGCACTGTGGTGTCCTTATGTCCATGATCTCTATGATAATCGCACCGCAAGGATTTGTTTCTTTATGAGGGATCCGTCTAGACTTGCTGGCCATTTACCTCAAGTGTGTCGTGGAATGATGGGCAACAACCTTTCATAAGACGCTCTGGGCTGAGTGAATCAAGGGAGCTCTCTCTTGTGACTGATAACGGATCGCCGGGTCTCCGCTCCGACCATCCTTGATTCATCGGCTTCTTCCCTAAACGACTATTTCCCTTCGGCCTACCGGTTTATAATCATGACAATATGTGCTGGTCGCACGATATCGGTTCTCCAAAGACGAAAGACCGATTCGCTTCTCTTGTATAATTCTTCTATTGTTGCTAGCTAATCAAAAGAAAGTGACTGGAAGAATTATCTCATTATTGTTAGATGGCTCGAAACTTCTCCTAAATTTTTTGAGGATTGCATCCTTGCTATATGACTTCATCTTTACCTGGCGCTTACCCAAACCTCATCATGGAAGTCTCGACAGACTCTTCTTCCTATTCGAGAACATCTCGTAAGTGAGTTGATGTTCTTTTTTTTTGTCTCACCGAAACAAAGATACTATGATACTTCCAATGCCCCGCAATTCATTGAACGAGTTTATTGTTACGCTGAGCTTGTGAACCAGCCAACACAGCCCCTACAAGCTACCGGAACATTTTTATTACACAATAGACACTAATACGATATTTAGGATCATTGTTCGATTATAATGGTTAAGGCGATCGTAAGGGTCGCTAGTAACCATCGAACATGGAAAAAGTTGGTATGGATAAACTCCGCGAGGCGCTCATAATCATGATATGCGTCTTAGGGGCGAGAGAGGGCATGTCGCTTCTGCCCCGCAAATTACAAGCTTGTCGACGGCATGTGTAGAACGTTAGCTTTGTACCATAGGCAGGATGTATAAGTGACATTGGTGGCATGGTGACTGAAGGCAACACTAGCGGGTTCCCAAGGGCTTGATCTCGTCGACAGGTTCCTTTTCCCGCTCTCTCTCGTCTCCGTGAGATGCACCACTAATGCGATCATCGAAGGCAAAGCGAGGCAAAGGCCCTGGGGCCGCGATCTGGGCTCTTTGTGCCTTCCTCCAGCAAGATTCTTTGTTGGTGACAGACTAAGGGATGAGGAGCTGCCTGAGGATAGCTCATTGTTCGTTAGGGTATCAACATTGTCAGGAACAATGAGCTCATTCCCTTGATCAGCGACGATCGACTGCGTAACATTGCCGCTATCTCGCATGTCTTTTCCAAGATCACGACTATTTTCAATTTGGGCTCGCAATTGGTCATTCTCACGCCGCAAGCGTTTAGCATGAGCTTGTAACTCCTTTATCTGTCTTGCTTGCTCCTCCTATTTCCTCTCCATGTTTTGGCGTCAATGGAGGAATTGACTTTCCGCAATTGATCATCGATTATCACATTATAACTCCGGAGAATCGTATGCTAAAGGGAGAATCGACAGAAGTTCCAAATCCAACAAAGGGTCGGTAGGATACCGCTGGAAGCTGTGCCCCCAGCCTCGTAAACGAGACTTTATGTTCGATTCCCACAAATGGCATCAATTGTTGTTACCTTGATAGTTTAAACCCATGGGCATCAACGGCGCAATGTAAACCCCGCAAAGGCTTATCCGACGGATAGCGAATCTATGTCGACCAATTTTCGCGGCTACTCTTTACCCAAGCGGATCATTATCTAATCCTCAGTAAAGGCACCAAAACTTGTCAATTAAAAATAGAACTCAGGATGTTCATAATGTAAAATGGCTTTGTCAATGATTTTATTAAAAATTTAGTTTGATCATAATACTGCAAGTGCACAGGTCGTACAAGTAATAAAAATGGACCTATAAGTCCGGATATCGTTCCCACATAGATCGAAGAGAATTCAAAGTTCAACTACCCCAACTACTCAAGTTCTACAATTATTTGAACTTCCATTTCATAAAATTTCAGAATCTCCAACTAAGAATTACACTATTTAAATTTTTACATTTATAATAAAAGAAAAACTTTAAAAATCCTAGGACTCAACTGGATCGAACTATGATTATTGGGCTTCCGGAAGTAGATTAATCGATTTCATTACTCGTGAAATTATCAATTCCTCGTAATATATTCTAATTTTTTCTATCATGAATTGGAATGGCAAGGTAGTATAGTTAGATTTCTTCTCAACTTACATTTCACGATTAGAGATTCATGTTCATTTCAAACATGTGTGTAAATCAATTACTGTTATCGATTTTCGATCTAAGTATTTTTCTTTTCTAATACTTCATACCCATTTCTTATGATTATAGATTTCTTGCTTCCTAAGACAGAGCCATTTCCAGATTTCTATAAGACGAATGATGTCTCATCCTTGAGATCTTAAAGAGTCTTCTTCCTCGATTAGATCTAAGCTAACATGGGATCAAGATCATTCTCAAGACCGGCAAATTTAATCGATTAAATTGATGGGATCCCTCAACTAATTCTCAAACCATGAGTAAATTGATGATTTATCTAAGTAATATTTTAGAGCTCATTAGTTCTTCAATAATAGTCTAGCATACTCCTAAGTAATGCATCCATGCTCTCGACCTAACTCAAGGCCACTTGTAGGCCTTTAAATCAAAGCCCGCATAATAGTCCTTAATCGGGGTACAATACTAATTGGGAACAAATCACTTCATGAACAACACCATTCAAATAAATTCAAAAATCTCAATCCAAGAATTCTCTGTCTAATTGTGTAGGAAAGGTCATAACTAACATCAGATCTTTCCCAGCGGAAGTTGTATTTCTCGAAAATTGAATTACAATGAACACTGAAATACTGATCAAGAAATTTCCAATGCAACTGTAATCAACTGAAAGAAATGAATTCAGTTTTTTTCTAGACTTCATTAGATTCAAACAATAATCAGAATTGATCTTCAACAATTTAGCTTAACTTCGAAACTTCTAAACAATTCACTGTTTCAAGTCCAGTAAACAAATTGAAATCCCACGCTAAATCTAATCTACGAAGAAAAGAAAAATATAATACAAAAGAGTCCTCAGCTACCCAGATGCTTTGGTTTTTCCGGGCTCATCGATCGCTCTCGCTTTCCCTCAAATGTTTTATTTATAGAGCCCTGTGAAGTTTGACCCTAAATCTGAGGTTACATTGTGAATCCCCAGCACTCTCGCCCGGGACAATTCTCGGTCATGACTTGAAAGTGTTGTCAGCGATGTAGCTTTAATTTTCACAGTCTTTGTTGGCAACATGCGTAGTCCTGCTAAGTATAGTATTTGTTTCTTTAGCATATTTATTCTGTAGTGACAAAGTTTCCTTTGTCGCGATAGATCTTTCTTTGGCTCTTTAACACTTTGTCTTGTAATCCATCCTATGTCGCAACAATCTTAGCGTGGTGTTTACTGGAATGTGCTTATGTTGCAACATCGGGAGGCACTGTGTCGCTGCATTGTTTCGCGGTACTCTTCTTCAAATTGGTGTCGCGACCCAATTTTTATGTCGCAACAACATTTTTGTTGGTTCTTGTTGCAACAAGATTTCCTCAGATTGTCATGATTTTCTACTACAACCAAGAAAGTATGTCGCGGATATCAAGCTCGTCTCCACTTAACCCGATTTCTTGTCAGAGTTTTTACTGATATCACGACATAGTTTATTGGTGCTTGTAGATTTATCGCGATCACTTTATGTTATGATAAGATTCTTCTTCCTTGTGTGAGTAGAATCTTTGTTATATATTGAAAAGTCTATCACGACCTTGTTTATTTGTGTTAAGCTTATTTATGTGTCACGACCTTAAGATCTTTGTCGCGACATCGAAACCTCTCTTCCGTTTTGAAGTATGTCGCAACATTGAACTCTTTTGTTGCAACTAGGCCAGTTCACTAAGTCAGCATCACTTGTCGCGACTTTGTTTCTCTATCAGGACTAGAAAACCTTGTTTTTTAGTGTCGCGACATTCATTACCTTGTCGCAACAGAACTTCTTCATACAGTGTCTCAACAGGCTTTTCCAAGTTGCAGTAATCAGTGTCGTGACAGGAGAAAATTATGTCGCGACATAAATTCTGCCTTATATTTTTCATTATGTCACAACATAAACTTATATGTCGTAGTATTCTTCCTGTATTGCTCTTTAATTTCTTGTTGTGACATTAGATACCTCGTCGCGATAGGCTTTCTGGTTTCTTCCTGTTTCCAGTGTCACGACAAGAGCTTTTATGTCGCAACAGGTTCTTCCTAGTGTTGGCATCCGGTTGACAAACCTTGTCGCAACATTATCTCTCTTTGTCTTAGCTGAATTGTTACATTCTTCCCATGTTTTATCGCGACAAGCTGTCTTTTGTCGCAACATAGCTCCTCTTCTATATTCAGCTGTGTTGCGACATAAGAAATACTGTCGTGACAGATTTCCTTAGTCATTTGCTTGGATGTTTGTCGCTACATTACGTAACTCGTCGCGACATGGGATCGCCGCATCGTTTTTCTCTTCTTCTTTCTCGCGTAAATTTTCTTTTGAATTAAACCTATAAAACACAAAGTTGTTGAATAATCCACACAGAACTCTATCGCGACATAGACTGCTGCAATTGCTATTTTTCTCTTCTTTCTTGCATAAATTTTCTCTTTTTTGAATTAAAACTTGCAAAACACAAAGTTGGTGAATATTCCATCATTTGACATTAAAACATGTCCAAATATACTAAAATTCAGCCAGAAAAATGAATTAAAAATAGATGAGTTTAAGACTCATTAGCCGGCCGCCTTTCTGACGATTAAGTTAGCAAAAATATGGAGAGGAGGAAGAAGAAGAAAGTAAGCGCAGTTGGAATTGCTTACCCTCCCATCACGGGGATCTTCTCCCCGACGATGTAAAGTGGTTAATGAATTTCCCCTTGATTTTACGAAAGAAAATCTCTCAATCTTAGGGATAAAATCTCCTATTTCATATCAAGTATTAATTTTCTCTTATCAAGGATTAATCATTTCGGGAAATAATGGATTTGGACACTAGGAAATCCGCTGATAAATATCCTTTACGTATTTTTCTCATTCGTATCCTTTTCCATAACGAACTTCCCATACGCGGAAGGACGACTGGCCGAGGGACTTAAAACTCTAGTCGGGTTGCCTTGAAACTAGCATTTGGAAAGACACTCTGACTCTCTTAGGCGAGCTTTCGGATTCCTCCGTCTAGGTAGTGTTCTCCAATTTTAATATGGTAGGTGGGCTTGGGCCACTTCGCATGACGGGCTAGGCGAACCTTGGGCCAAACGGGCCTTAGGCCCATTGATTAGTGGGTCTAAAGACCATGTTACTCACAATTTGTACTTTTTGTAGTGTTTACATATTTTGTTTATAACAATGGAAAATCTTTTTTAACATAAATTTGATTAATCAATACGCCTTCCCGCCCTGTACCAAGGCGGAGCGAGGGGAGGCGCGAGATCGGTATCGATTCTTTACCCGCTTTTCATATCGGGTGTACCAAAGTGTTATAACTAAATCAAAATAATATATCCAAAGATACAAAAATACATAAAATAAAACTAAATTTCACCATAATGGTGTTTGGCAAAGGTCATATACATCCGCCTTAAGTCCCATTTACATACATACAATACTGTACACGCATTTATACATCAAAGCGGAACCTACTATGATGAACCCCTACCAGTGTGCTTCGACCTAACTCCAGATGTGGAAGAGAAGTGACGGTCCCTCCTCTCTCGTACCTGTTACACGGATTGAAACTGCTGTCAGTGACGCTTAGTGGGAAACACATGTCTTATGCATATAAACATTTATAGTAAGCAGATAACAGTAACAAATATAAGAATTTTCATGAATTCATATAACAACCTAATACACATACTTGTACTTATAACGGACTTATGCTTATTCAGATCTCCCGTAGGAGTTACAAAGCTTATACTTATACTTATACTTTTAGCAGACTTATACTTGTACAGAGGTACCTGTAGGTACATCAGAACTTATACTTATATAGAGGTACCCGTAGGTACATTCAGTGAAAAACGATGTCCATTACTTTAATCTTATTCGTAATTTAGACTCTTATCATATAACTATTGGAATACCTAGACTAGTAATAAGTAATGAGTAGGACACAACACAATAAGTACCCGAAGGTACTATACAAGCATCAAGTGTCAGAGGCACAAAGTAGAGTGTCGGTTATCTAATCGTAATCTGCTTGCCCACGTAATGTATTTATCGTGAATATTCAGCAGAGTGCCGGCTACGCATCAAAACGTGCCCGCCACGTAATGGTATGTCGTGAAGACTAGCAGAGTGTCGCAGACACTGGCAAGAAAGCCAAAGCATTGATAAGAGACATGCCTGCCCACGTCGTAATAGAAGTGCCTTGTCATTTAATACCTAATCTTATGTATTCCTATAATTATATGTATTCGTGGAATCATTATCTCATCAATATAGGGCATTAAGTTTGCTCCATCCGATCTCGTCACTCGCGGCGGTAGGTACAATGCATTTTTCTACTTAGTTTCATTCTTATTGATCCCCGCTAATCATTTTATTAAGGTTCTTATACCCTGGTACTTGAATTCAGCTTAACAAATGTAAGAATACCAAAATCGTGGTCAGAGGGAGAAGTGGTACTGGTACCACTTTGGATGGTACACTAGTACCATTTTGCCTCTGCATAAGTGGTACCGGTATTTGGTACTGGTATTAGTCGCGGGAACTGACCAGAAATGGCAGATTTTGCCATTTTTACCTCACTTTTCTTCCATAAACCTCTTCTATTCCATTCTACATCAAAAACCACCATAGAATCCCTCCAAAACAACTCCACAAACACTTATAATGGTGGTTTAGAATTTCTTAAACCAAACTCCTAGCCATAATCCAAGGATTCATACTTAAAGTTCACAAATTCACAAACCATAGAAATATGAAGGATTCCATATCTATTTGATACAAACTAGGGTTTTTCAACCCAACTTCCAACAAATCTAGGGTTAGAATGAATTCCTAACTAAACCCTAGGTTTGGAAACATAGAAATCCTTACCAAAGTCCAAAATACACATGATTCATACAAAACCATAGTTCCATTTCCATATTAGAATCCATACCTTTCTTCTCTTCTCTTCTTCTTCCTCTTCCTCTTCTCATCTTCTACGTTTTTGCTCTCCTAAAAAATGAGAGACATTTGAGATATTTTTGCCTTTTTATATATTAAATTTTCCTTTTATTACCCTTTAGTCCTCCATCACTCTACTATTTACAAAGCAAGTTATGTTATTTCCATTTTAACCCATAGTCTTCTTATCTTATGACTTCTATATCTCATTTGACAAATTACACATTTGTCCTTCTGTGTCTTGTCAAATTTCGGTTTCAATTTCCATGTTTGGCATTTAAATTACGAAAAATTCAAATTATATCTACAAAATACCCTAAACATGCCGAAAACGATTAGGGTATATTTCGGGGTGTGACAAAATCAATTATTAAGTTGATATAATTATTTAATATAAATAGGAAAAATAACAAAAATAATAATATTTTTTAAATATTTAAAAGAAGATATCTCTAAAAAATATGTTTTGAATACAATTTTTGAAAAAAAACAACAAAATCATAAATTTATCTGACATGGATTCGCACATGTGTGCTTACAATAAACAAATATTATTCGTAAACACTATATATTCTTTAAGGGTCTGTTTGGAACCAAATCTAGGATGGAATTCGGGCCTAATTTAATACAGAATTAAATTCAATCATTTACCGGGATAGAATTGATGTGTTTGGAAAATGAATAAGAAATTAATAGAATTGAATTGATTTATCTTGTTTGGAAGAATTTGAGAAAGAATTGAACTTTCATTACTTTACCATAATATCCTTTTTGCTATATTCTTGCTCCTTTATAATCCTCATCTTCCTTGAAACTGAATTTTAGTCTATTGGAAAACAAATGTCAATACATTTGTTTCTATTAATTAACAAAATAATTTTCGTACTTGAATTAAGCATATAAAGGCAATAATATTAATTACAATAGACTTCATAACCATATCTTTACAATAGTGCATATGTAACTCTATTTACATATTGAAGTTAAACCCAATGCACCTATAGTTGGCTTTCAATATTACGAAAAAGTAAAGTTTACAAAAAGTTACCCATTACACAAAAGGGTGCATCTGATAACTTTCAAACTTCCAAAAAGAAATTAGTAACCTTTCAATTGTTCATTTTTCTAATAATCCATTCCATAAGAAGATCTTCTGGGCATGCAAAAAATGTCCCAATAAGGCTCGGATGAACTACAAGCCAATCAACTAAATCCAAAAGTGATGAACCTTTCAAGCCGAGCTTTTCCATTGCAGCAAAGACTTATTCTTCCGTCCAAATGTGACGATTAGTTTTCAGATTTGTTTGTGCTATGCCTTTCATAGCACTAGTTACTTCTTGGATCTCCTCCATTACTTGTGCCTTTAGTTTAGTTCCTTTGAAAGAGACTTCTTTCGATGATGAAGTCACACATTAAGCATTTTGGATGTGGCTCTGGGCTTGATTGTTTGGTGTAGATGGAGAATTGTGACTATCGAGAGGCGAAATGTTCTCCAAATGTATTTCATTGTTTATTTGCATCTCATCAATATCCTCAATTCAGACTTCCTTGCTCTTCCCTGCCTTTGAACTTTCTCTTTTAGCACTCTCTCAGACTATCACGTTGCTCGATCTTTTCATAGATCTCGGGCGTGAGCAATTCTAAATTGAAAATTTGTTTATTCCTCAACCAATCCTCATCTTGTCATTAGCCTATTTACAAAAATAATAATTTTAATAGTATCTAATCCGACATGTTTGGCTATTTTTAGAACTATCGTAACTAAAATAACATGAAATATATCTTACATTGATTAAGTCATTCCAAATAGCCGGTCTAACATCGCTTTTGCAACATCATTCCATGAGAAACCACTCTTTTGATTCATGACTGTTAATGCCAAACCCATTTGATCTTTCAAAGTCTTCAAGCGATTAACAATTTTCTGCCTTGTAATTTTGATTCCAAACTTTTCATTCATTTCTGCAACCACAACTCGGTAAGCTTCAACAAAGAAGCTTTTATTATCTTTTTGTCCTTTGAGTTTTTGTTCTTTAAGCACCTCCAACATTAATCTGTCCATCTCTATACTCCATCTAAAATAACCATCATTGTTGTTCTTGCCTTCTTGGCCATTAACATTATTAACGTCTTGTACTTTATCCATGACTTGTCCTATAAATGCAAATCATGAACAAAATACAAGTTCTTCCATGTCAAATATTAAAAGGAGGTTCCAAATAGAACTAAATGTTAACATTTGCATTGTTGAAGGGAAAAAACAAACAACTAGAAAAAATAAATAAGATCCATCACTACAAAACAAATCATATATAGTTAAACAAAAAAGAACAAGAAATATCTCAATAATATATTTCAAGACTTCAAGATGTGTAATCATACCACATCTTTGTAGAAATAGCTTCCCTTATCATCTCCCCTCTTTGACCATCCTCGCTTCTTGCAATATATGTTGAACCAAATTCATGGGCAAGTTGGTTCGTCATGAGTTCTCTATCAACTTCAGTTGTTCATTTGGATCCACACCCATAAGATAATAATGTAAAATGCAACATGCTATTACAATTTTAGAAAGAGTGATCACATCATATTGTGCCTTGGTACCACTTGCAATTATTGGAAAACGCTTCTTTAATACACTAAAACTTCTTTCAATTGCGTTTCTCAAACAAGCATGTTGCAAGTTAAACAATTCTTTTGCATTTTTAGGATCATGTCGGGAATATTCTTTCAAGTGATAACGTGTCCTTCCATACGGAGTAATAAATCCCGATCGCAACATATATCCAGTATATGCTAAGTAGAACTTAGCTAAAAAACCATAAACTTTGTGTAAAAATTTTGCAAATTACATGCAATGGCATAATGAAAAAGTTTATATAAACTGGTTTTTGTACTACCTTGAGGGACTTGTAACTTATCCTCCTTACTTGAAGCATTTTCCAACACTCTTGAATCTGATGTAGAGCCTTCCCACCCAGGTAACACATATGTAAATTTTAAGCTTCAATGCATCACCAAAATGCCTTGGTATTTTAAGAATCCTTTCTTTCTCTCTATACCTCGCCATTTGATCTATAGGAACCTTTAACACTAATGTGTGTTCCATCAATAACACCAATGCAATGCTTCTCGACTTCACATTAAAGTTATCATTTTCAAACATAAACATGGAAATCAATGATTGTCAGAATTTTAATAAAATATACCTTAACATATGGATAGTATCTCCTTTCTTCCATTTGGTCGACTAAAAAATTGATCTTCAGGAGTTATACGCTTCCTCTAAGGACTTGATGAAAATGGCTGGCACGCTCCCACTAACCGACAAAAGAAAATTTTCACGGTATGATTACGAACATTACATCCCATGACACGAGGAATTTTAACTAATTGTTCCTCAATTGTACTATATCGCTATCTCTCAAAAGACTCCTTCCTCAAAATTGAAACTAACACGGGGTAAAGCATTAGGTCTCATATCGTATTATATCACGCGAATCTTCACTCTGTCTCTAAAGTCCGGGCAATTCTGTCTAACCGCATCTCTGCTCCTCGCTTGATCTTAAACTCGGTTCATCTTAAATGAGATGGATATTGATGAGTTTAACTAAAAATACCAAATAACCCACATAAGCAATCAAAAGAAAAGCCAGAAAGATTCTCTCAAAATTTGTCATAATGTCACCTACATTCATGAAATTTTTAATCAAGTGAATGATAATTAAAAATAGTAAATCAAACTCCAAGTGGAGAAAAACATCAGAAAACATAACAAAATAAAACAACAATAGTAGCAGCTTAAAACCTTAAGGAGAGAAACTGATTTGTCCCTAACCTCGAGGAGGTGAATTGAAATTAACCTTTTTGTTTTGTTTATTCCAAGCATGGTGGAGGCGTAAAACTCCAAGATATAATATTTCTTAGAATTAGATCCACTTAGGCATTCGATAGAGTTAACTTTGGAGAAGAAAGAAATGGGAAAACTTAATTTTAATATAAGGATATGCCTCCATCTCATATTGCCTTATGGAATTGTGGTTAGGAAGAAGATAGAATGATGGGTAATTTAGTCTTGAAAGGATCTAATTCCTCTTCCTCAATGGTCATGTTGGGGTCATTAATTTTCAAGTTCAATTATCAACTAGATTATTTATACGTATTCTAGAAACTAAAAAACTAACTTTTAACCTTAGCTGTGAAAAATAATTGCAAATATCAGTATTAGGCCGGAAAGAATAGCTAGAAACTAGGCATTTATTCAATTCCTTGGATTATCTATCATTACGTACATTATTTTTGGGTTCTTGAAGTTGCAGCTTAAAATGCTAGAAACATGCTTAGGTAGAACTAATATCAAGTAAAGATTTCTACATGATTGTAAAAACTCTAATGCTCCAAGCATCATCAAGATTCAAAATATGCCATAAAAAAAGAAAAAAATCACAGGTGCTGATGAAGTAAAAAAATTACCCGCAGAGGGTTTGCATTTGGTGAAGCAGAACTGCACTAAAGACAAAACAAAAGAAAAGAGGATGAGATTTGAGTAGAAAAACCTTTGATTTTGTTGGTTCTTAATCTATCAATGGAGATGAGCTACCAATGGAAATGAAATGACTATTAGAGAGAAAAAGTTATGAAAATTAGAGTCTTTAGCGAGAAGAAGAGCCAGATTTTAAAGGATATCCTGCGTGATAAAGTAAAGGTAAATATAGGTTTTTCATTTTAGATGGAATGGGACCCACTTTTATTCATAAAAGCCATTAGAATTGTATACAAATCACACCATTTTTTGGTTCAATTATTTATGTACGGAAATATTCATTTTTTGCTCCTAAATGAATTCTATTCTTCCCAATTCTATTGTTTATAAATTTCCAAACACGATATTTGGATTCAATTCTATCCAAGGATCAAAATATCGGTAAACACGGATATATCGTAATCGATTTTACTTTAAAATATCTAAAATATCGGAAATATCGGTAAATATCATGATATTTTTACAAAAATATCTGCTATTAAAATTTTTCATATTTTAATTATATGTGACATGGTAGTAAATGATTCTTATCTTAATTAAGGTAGATTAAAATTAAATGGATTAGTAATTATTAAATTAAATATGTTATATTTAATATGGGTATTATTCAGATATTACATGTTAAAAGAGATATTATTTATCTGTTGCTATTATTATAAATATTATGCAGATAACGGCGAGATCTAAAATATTATATAAGATAATTTTAAATTTTAAACGATATTATTTTATTTCTTTCCCTGCTCAAATTAAATATTTGATTTAAAAATATTTATAAGCTATAATGAAAAATAAAAATAAAATAAAATATTATAAATGATTATAAACAAATAAATAATAAAAGAGAATATAAAAAAAGTTCTCAGATTATATATAATGTTGGGTAATCAATTACAGCCACGGGAGGTGCCATTTCCAGCATTTCAAAACTGTGCCCCCATCAAGACTTTGCGACATTTTGAAATGTGAAAAAAATCAAAAAAATTTTTCCGGTGAAAATCTGCTTTTATCTAAAAATCTGGTTGTCTAAAAATTTGAAGTATTTTTCGCCGATTTTTTTTTCTTCCATTTTTCCATCCCAATATCTTTCCAGAAGATTTCACCGAACTGATTTTTCTCCGAAAAATCGGCCGAAATCGGCGATTTTTTTGTCCATGATTCTATCCAATTGAATTGAATTTCCAACAAAATAAAGGGAGCGCAGACCACAAGCTCTTATGACTGCTATCAGTCCCCATAAAATTCACTTATTTGTACGCTTTACCCCAAACTTTAATATTACAATTTCAACATGCTCTTCATGTATGGCTCTAGCCTCTAGGCTTCTAGCAGCTTCGGCCAATATCGGACTCAACGAATCAAGAGATCCAGCAATGGCGTCTCTTGCAGCAACAGGGCTCTCCCAAAACGCATCGTTTCGCCTTTCGAAAACCTCAATGAAAACCCAGAAAAACCAACCAATCTTCCGTCTCAAACCCCCCCGAACTGTTCTGCCGAGAACCGCCATAAAAGCCTCCAACCCGAGCGCGCCGAGCGGTTCACCCGGGCTCTACTCGGCCCATAACCCGAGCTCACGGGCTGAGAACGCGGAATCCTGGTTCCTCGAGGACGTCCGGCCGTATCTGATTTCCGACGGCGGTAACGTCGACGTTGTTTCGGTTGAAGATGGTGTCATCTTTCTGAAACTTCAAGGTGCGCCCATTCCTCCTCCTGTAGCTTGACCGTATTATTTGTTATTGTTCATTTCTTTTCTTTTTTTTTCAATGTTGAGGAAATTCGTTATTTGAAAAGCCCTTTTCAGTGATAAGAAAAATGGAGAGCTCTGACTTAGGAGTTTTTTTTATCATCTTAAAATCGAATTTTTATTTTCCTTTCACTTTTCCTCTCTATTTTCCATTCCTCAAAATTTGCAGGAATAAAAAACATAGCCTAGGGTTGCAAAAATTGTGCCTCATACAAGTGTTAATTTGTTTTAAAATCTTGTGTACCATGATTTTGGGATGAATAGTGAACCATTTATGAGTGGTAGTTCTGGTGTAGCTGCAATTGGAAAACCCTTAAATGTTGAATTCTGGAAACATATATTGAGAAATATTAGTTGTGGGTTTGCTCCTCGAAAGAAACATGAGTCCACTTAGTACCACTAGACAGACGATCGCCCCTAGTTTCAGAGCACTGGTGATTAGCTTTCTAATTGTGACTGAGATGAAAAACACCCAACTTATGTCTGAACTCTGAAGGCCAATTGTAGTTTCAGCTCATTGTCTAGTCTGGCTGAAAGGTTTATTGCCAAATGTGCTATGGCACCTACTCTTGCTTTTAAAATGCTGTCAATTCTTTCACCTGTCAAGCAAGGCTTGTAACTTGGTAATCTTTGTTTCCTGTGTTTCCTTCAGAGAAGAGCTTGCGTGCTCTGTGGAAAAACTGCCAATTGATTTGAGAGATTCTATTTACACCCCATCCATTTCTCTATACACCCCATTGTAGAGATGGTGTAAACTGGCCATACATGATACTTTGTACAGACAGAGAATTTCTTTGCAATGATTTCCTTGTAAAGATTGACCTATTTGCCACAAATATATTATTTCCATTTACATATATATATATATATATATATATATATATATATATATATATATATATATATATGCTGAGACTTTACTAATATTCATTGGTTGGAACAGGAGCTTGTGAGAGCTGCCCTAGCTCAACAACTACCATGACAATGGGGATTGAACGAGTATTGAAAGAGAAATTTGAGATGCGGTCAAAGATATCCAAGTATAGCGATGAACAAACTCGGGAGACAACTGTGGAGGTGAGTTTTCTACCTACATAAGCTGCCGAAGAAGAACTAATGATACAAAATCGAACTGAACCTTTTGGTGCAAATGACAATATTGTTGGCATTGATATTGCAGGCAGTGAACAGGCATCTTGACATATTGAGACCTGCCATTAAGAATTATGGTGGGATTGTGGAAGTGCTATCTATCGAAGGTGGGGATTGCCTTGTAAAGTATACAGGGCCTGAGTCTATTGGATCAGGAATCAAAGCTGCCATTAAGGAGAAATTTCCAGACATTTTGAATGTTGGTTCTCAGTGACTAGGTTGCTATCAGTCTGACTCGAGAAAATGAGATGATATATGATTTACTTCCTTCACATTTGTCCACGAGTCGGGTCTCATGTTTTAAAATTTGATTTCAGTTAAGCTGCACTACCTTCATATCCATACTTAATCTCCTGTATCGCGCTCATGCATGTTGTATTCTAACTTCATGGGTTCCTCTAATTTCAATGTGGTGGTTCATCAGCTGTATATTTGTACTTGAGCAATAAATGAAATTATAATGTTGTTCTTTTTGTTAATCATGGTTCAGTGGGAGACTTTCCTGAAGATTGAATTCTTTGCCCTTTTTGCTTTTGTAGAGCAATATCAATATCCCTGAGATAGGAAGATAAATGAATATCCACATTCAGATGTACATTTTGAATATCCACATTCAGGGGAGATTCTTAATTCTTGGCATTATGATTTCTTTATTTGGTATTCTTGAACTACAGTATGCAGATAGATGTTCCATGATTTGGAAAAATAAATCACTCTGAAAGAAATAGCCAGTATTATCATTTGACTGGTAAACTTCATTTTATTGCTAGTTTTATTTGTACATGGAGAACCCCTTTCATGTTGATCTAGTCTGAACGATCCGATCCAGCAGCAGAAGCAGTTACAGATTTCAGCCAGCGCGAGAAATTGATCAAGAAAGGTGTATACACAAAATAGCAAGTGATGGTCCAAGTGACTAACCCCTGCACACCAACACAAAGTTTTGAAGTTTCCCTAAAAGAAGAGAGCAAGGTTTTCACAGATATTGCTGAAGTAAGTAAGTATGTACCTGGCCAAAGAGAATGATGTTTGCTTGGGGATAGTACCAAAGGTGGAATAACCTGATGAAAGATCATTCAAACACACTTGTAAAATCACCCAAGTCATAATTCTCACATTTTCAAGAGTAATATGCAGGTCCTTACTTCATTATCGGAATCTCAGCCAGTGGGCATCCATAAGCGTTTACAATGCAGGCGAGGGCGAAACTCTGCCCTGCTCCCGTCCAGAAACAACCATATGAACTCAGCTGCTGCAAATAATATGTAGCCTTCAATGTTGTCTGCAACGCCAGCTTTGTACATTTCAGCACTCACCTCAATAAATACCACCACTGCTCTGTTTAGCAAAATATTTTTTTCAAGTGAATCTGTCTATTGATTGCTGGTTGAGAAGATCCAAAAACATAAACTAAGAGCCTGATTACAGTTTTTGAAAACTGTTTTCTTCTTTTAACAAAATGTATGAGAATGTGTTAAAAATAAAGATAATATTGTTTATTTTTTTTTTTATTTTATTTCTATTTTATGAAAATATAAAAATACAAAAATACTAAAATTCGCAGACTGTGTTAACATTTTAGAGTAATATCGTGTTGGTAAACCTTCTGTGTTTTCAAAAACGAACTGCATCGGTCTTAGTAGCCTATTTTATATTGCTGGTAATATTTTTTTGTTTCCGAAACAAAAGAATGTTAAGAATAAAGCTTACATTCATTTTTTTCTAAAAAAACACTCTTATAAATAATATGTTACTAAATTCAGCACAGCAAGAAATTTAATTTGCTTAAAATTCTTAAAATAATTTTCAAAAAATGCTAATCAACCAAGCCCTAGGAGCCTGTTCGATTATAGTTTTTGAAAACTATATTTTGTTATGAAAAACAAAAAAAACTTAGATATAGTTTTGAAAACTGTTTTTTTGTTCTAAAAAACAAGGAGAACACGGAGAGTAAGTTTGGTTATATTTTTTTGTTATAAAAAAACACAGAAAAAAAAAAAAACTAAATTCAGATAACAAAGAGTAATTTGAAAAAACACAAAATGGTGTGGTGTTTTCTTTGTTTTCAAAAACTATTTTCAAGAACAATTTTATAGAAGAGGAACCAAAATACATGCAGTAATTTACATTAGTGAAGAAGCTGTTTTCAGGGCTTCCTCCGGAGCCTTGGGAGAGAACTTTTCATCCAGGAAGAGTTGCAGCAACCCAACAGTACAATAGAACAATCCAAGCAGGGGAGGAACCTATCAGCATCAACGATTAAATGGAACTCAAGAAAAAAGAAAAGCAAAAAAAAACTAGCAAACATATGTCTCCTCAAAAAAATTAGTGAAACAAACACCATTCATGAAGAAGCTGATGAACAGGTTCTAACAAAATTCAATTTTACCCAGATATTTGTGTGAAGAGGACCAATGTCGATGGACCCATTTGGTATGTGACAAGATCAACCCTTGAATGAATTCCATCAATGAGGGGATTCCAAAAGAAACTCCGGAACTAAATAGTGAGAGAGAGGATGGTTGGCCAGGCATCTGAGAGACTAGTTTTGCTCTGTTTTCCCATAGTACAGTAAGGTCTAGAATCTATATATTTGGAATTGATTTCTCATGCTTCTGACTGTAAAACAGATTCAATAGGTTGTTTGGAATTATGGCGCTGGGAGAAATGGGGAGAAAGTTGATAGAGGAGCACAAAGCAGTGAGGCTTTGCATGTGGAAGTTCAAACTATGTCATACTCCTCGGAATAATTGGGGTTGAAAGAGTCGGATGATTCAGTTCTTCAGAAGACACACACGGATGTTGTATCGACTATCGATGATGAAAAAGCCCATAAATTCATAACAATGGAAGTGGATAAGAATGAGTGGCTGTGGCTTTTTCCTGCAGTGATCCTGGAAGAAAAATTTAAATAAATAACTGATGCGTGAAACGACGAAGCACTTCCTTTTCTGGGCCTTTCTGCAGCGGTAATGTTATTTTATAAAAAGATATTTGGGTTTATCTGTGTCACTGTGTGTTAATGATTTATACGGATAAATCATATTTGATAAAAAATGAACAATAAATTAAATCATTGTAATCATTATAGTTAATATGCTTATAGAATTAGAGTTATAGGTATTTAATATTTTAAATCCGATTTATTATGTCATTAACTTATATATTGTCTTATCATTCATGGTTTTTAGTAAAATTGATTAAGTGTTTCTATGATATATTGTTAGTTTAAATTAATAAAAAAATATAAAGATATTTACAATATTGATTGTAATATTTGATAGTTATACTTTCCCATGACAAGACTTCTTATCCGTATTTTCTTTTCGTAAAATTAAAAATGTTATTTAATGAAAATCCTACCATAAATTTTCTTTTATTATGCGGTTTTATATTCACAAATTTCTTCTTTTTTCAACATAAAATTCCAGTGTGAAGCAAAATCCTGACAAAACCATTGTGGTTAATAATTCTTAGCCTACAATGGATACAAACAAGTCTGCTCTTTATCCTTCCCAGTAAAATGCCATCTGTTTTATCCTTCCCATTAAAATGCCAGACCATGGCCCATTTCAATAAAATACATTGCCTAATGATCACCACTGGCATATATCCCTTTATGCCCTATCCTGCTAGCAGATTACTTATTGCTACTTCATTCTCTTTGATTCCTCCAAACATTTACTTGGCCTTTTTCTGTATTTTCACAAATACAAAGCCCTGATTTATACTCATGCAACATTATGATTAGGGCCTTTTTACAATCTTCACAACCGCTTGATTCCTTCTACTCTTATGATAAGCTGGCTCCACCAAAGCCTACATACCCCAATGAGTATACCTTCTGTTTGCTCACTTATGTACCCTAGCCTTGGCTCTCCAAGAGGGTAAACAAAGAGAAAATAATTCATCAAACACCTGTCTGTCTATGCTAGTAACCCTCTTTGTTAGCATGTTTGGCAAATGTGGTGACATCCACAGGTCTGTACAAGTGCTCGAGGAAATGCCTTGTGAGAAACTGAGGTTTCATGGGTCGCAGATTTGGGCAACACATTGATCAAGGTTTTGATGGGTGGATTGAACTGTATGCAAAGATGAGGCGTTTTGAATATCTTAAGCAAGCAATTTTTAGTTATTTGGAGATAACAAATTCAAGAAAACAGATATTTTCAGGGAATTACAGCCTTTAATTCTCATCCGGACTGCATTAACTTATCATACTGTAAGTTTTGGTTCATATTACCCAGTAAATTCAACCTAGCAACAAAAAAACTACAATTCCTACAAGCCTAGAATCCTCTCCCCTTCCAGGGGGGGCATCATAAAGAGGATAGAGTACCGGTCATATTTATGGGGTTTCTGTACAACAAATTAGTTGATCGCACTGAAGGGAAAGGTTTCACATATTTCTTTTCCTATTTTCGGCTTCATGCCACCATGGCATGGACCCCATTAACCAGACTAAAGCTGATATGTAAATTCATGGATTTGGCTTTCAATTCTGATTCCTCCATGACATCCTTCAGAGCTCAAAACTTGCTTCCGAGTCATGCCCAACTTAACAGATGTTGGCAGGATGGATATCAAGGTAACTCCTGAGGAAAAATAAAAGAAAAAGGGATAACATGGTTCAAAAATCTTTGAATGGTCAGGGTGTCAGCAGAAAGGATTAAGTTAAAGACACGAAGGACATATTTGGTTCCTGTTTTTGAGAATAGTTTTTGAAAATATAGAGAGAAAACACTATTTTTGTGGTGTTCTTTGAAAACTGTCTTGTTATATGAATTTAGTGTTTTGTCTTCTTTGTGTTTTTTCAAAAAAAAAAAAAGGTTAAAAAATCTTCAGAAGTGTGTACTTGATTTTGATGAATAAAAAAGGAAAATATGCCAATTATGTGCAGTTTTTAGACTGAGCTTGAATTAATTTACCTTGACCTCGATTTATGAATCTGAAGCCTTCAACTTTCTAGGTCTTTTAGACTGAGCTGGTGATGATGGAGCAGGTGCCTTGAGAACCAGGACCATAAATTAAAACAATATTACATTTCAGATAATTATTGGAAACAAGACAAATAAAAATGATTACAGATAGACCAAAAAGAAGAAATTGATATTTACCTTGCGTTTCTGGTCCTTTTGCCAACTCTATCACCTAAAATCCAATTGTGGTGTTAAATAAAAGAGTTCATTGATTTTAACTAAAAGTAAAACTCTACAAAAGGAAAATATCATGCCATAAAAAGAAAAACTCAAAAGACCCATTATTATCGCATAATATATTTACTTCCAAACTTAAGGAGTCAGGAATAAATGTCCGATCCTGCCCCCAGCACGGTGGGATCTCTGCTCACAATTTCACAGACCAAATCAAACCAAAATTTTAGACTCAGAAGATGTAAATGTATATATTTATTATAAACTCATACTTTAAATGACAAACTAGCATGTGTAGCTCCATGGTTAAAAGATAAAAGATCAGCACTCACCTTAGGTGTGCTTGGTGTTTCAGTATATGAACCATCACGATGCGAAGAACCTTCTGCTTCCTTGTATTGCAACTGATAATCAAACACATGGAGGTTAAACATCTACGCTCTATTCAGTGCAGAAACCTACATCCCACTCTCACAGATTGTGGAAAGCATTCCTTTAAGACCTTTTCTTTAATAATAGAAACAGATTATAGCTATATTTCCAGTGCCTCTCTTGAACATGAGTTTGGCATATGAATGTTATATCCTAATAAACCTCTTTAAAGAACTATTGTTTTAACTGCAAAACCTATTGCTGATAATTCACAGTTCTCATTCTTCTCCTTCCTAACCAATTATGAACTCCATGTTCCAACATTGAAATTAGAATGACGGGATCCTGAGGAGAAATGTAAGCAATTGAATGAACATTATTAATTCAAACTTTTGAAATGGATAAGATTTCTAAATGGAAAAGGACTTCAGATGATGTGGTAGCATCTTATGGAAGTTCTGAATTCCTCATATAAAAGCTGAATCTGCTGCAGAATATGATTTAAAATTTATTAAAATAGAAGATAAGAAATGGTTTCTGGTTTTTTGAAATCAGCCTATACCCTCTGTTCTTTTGCAAACTTTATATATGTTTCTTCCCTATTTTCCATCATTATCACCATTGTTCTTCTCTTTTTCTACCTCGCATAATTAGTCACTAAGATTAAGATTTTTAAATTTGTTACATATTTGAAATTTGCCAATAAATAAGCTTGATAATCTCTTTTCAGGTTTAGAATATTTTTCTTATATAAAACCTTACCGATCAAAAAAAAAAAAAATTTCTTATATATAACCTAGATACACATGTGATTTTTTTAACTTATTTATAAATAAACTATTTCTTACTGATTTTGTTTCTGATAATAAGTATATAGATATATATAGGGTTTATTTGACTTTGCAGGTTATGAACCTTTTGTGGTGAACAGTCATTCATTATTTATAAATCAAGAATGATAAAGAAATTTATACATGGTATTTAAAATTATAGTTTTTCCTTATGATTTAAGAAGTTCCACAATGGTGGGTGTGTGTATGTGTCTATTATATGCATATACAAATCACTTTCTTTTCCATTACTAACCCAAGCAATGGAAATGAATTAACGTCATCATTTCCCATTATTTAAAATAGATTGAAAAGGAACTGATTTTAATCTTTGATTTCCTCATTTCAGTTAAGTTAATTGAGTAATTACTCTTGAAAAACTAAGTTTCCAACAACAAAGTGTAAGAGCCTGCTCAAATATTAAGAATTTGTAAAGTTGTAAGCTAGGAACCATGGAGTAGTTTTGATCAGCTTTCAAAGTTGTCCTAAATGCATATTTCCTGTATGTCCCGTTTTCTGCAAATATCTGAAATTCCCTTGACTTATGTGGCTGAAAAGGAGGTTTGTTAGGAAGGAGAATGGCAATAGTTTCAGTAATGTTGAGCCCAGACATAGGAATGACGGACCAGAACCTGGAAAAGTTAGTTTCTCCAGGAAGTTTAATCGTGTTTAAACAGGATTGGAGTAAGTTTAGTCCTAAATTCAACATGACAATCATCAACTGGTAGCTGGAGTTATAGTAACAGGGTTTAACAACAAAACAAAGAAGGAACCAGTTGGTTGACCAGTACTATCATAACTAGTGGGAAAAGGTTCTTTCTCGTTTTTTCCACTCAAAAAGAGTCAATAAGAGAATCTTGATCATGTCACATCACCCCCAACAGCTAATACTACCCAGCAGTAAGATTAACAAGAACTGCATCTGAACATTGGAACGACTATAAGTTGCAATATATATGTGGACAGTTGACATGTTTACATGCAAACAGTTATCAATATGCCAGTATTAATCAAAGTACAGGGACTTTATGATCTAACAATTAAAAGCTAAATGAAGATGAACCCAGAAGAGACAAGAAAATGACACACCATTCTAATTTTTTTCTAAAATGTCAGGATATCGTGGTACAGCCAAACTGAACATCACAGAAATGTTGAAAAGTTTGCCCAGAATTCTGGAAAATTAGAACTTGCATGAGTTTATATTATTTTAAATAAGAAACCATCACACATGGAAAGATAATTTAGCAATGAGCAAAGCCATCACATTCAAAGATTGGGATACAAATCAAATACAATCACTCCGATCAAAAATAAATCAAAATACAATCAACTAAAAATAAATATTTAAAGCAACTTGTAGCTAAGGGATACCTGTTTCTGAAGGTTTAGAAGAGTCAAGTATTTCTTTTCTCAATTTAGATGCTCTTGGCACAAACAGATTTTGTTGGTACTTTGGTTTAAATTAACCTGAAACAGAAAAGGCGCTATTTGTTTAATTGCTCATGAAGTAAAACTGATTATTTAGCAAATAAAGAAGCATCTAAATGCAAACAATAAATATGATGAAAGACAATAATCCAAGGGTCTGGTTACATAAGTTTGAGAATAAGATGAATATGCCCTCAAGAACCAAGTGGTAGAAAAGATGAGTTTCTCAGAACTTATTGAGAATCCAAGAGAAGTCAAGAAGATAAACAAAATGGAATTTCATCCATGGATCGCAACAGAAAGTTTTGGGATGAAAAATTATTAAGGTTTACGAGGAAAATTACCAATCAAGGGGAGTAAATAACATGCCAGGAAGCTAAGGCATCATTCATAGAAAAACTATCCAATGATCATTTAAAATAAATAAATGTTATGCTGGAGATGATTTCCAATGTCTACTTGTTACAGATATCACTCACAATTATAATACATGGAAATAATATCTCCACTTTAAAGTCAAGGAGCAAATACAAACCCCTAGATCTTGGAGAGTTTGCTCAACCCGCTTGATAGTCCTTAGTCCAGCAGATGAGCTTGCAGCTTGCACCATTTGCTCAAGTGCATATGTTCTCAAGTATACCCGCATCTGTGAACATTCCCAGTCAGTTAGGAAGCTTGGGTACTCTGGATAATTGTTACTATCTTGACATTGTAACAATATTAAATAGGAAAATAGAAGATTTTTTTTTTTGAAAAATAAACTGAACAATAAATTAAACCAAAAAAGAGCTTGGACACCCCAACATATACAGGGAGTATACAGGGGCGCCAAAACTGTACAGCAAGAAAGGGCAGAAACAAAAGCCTACCACCCCAAAAAACTAGGCCCTTAGAGAGAATGGCACACAAAAGAATTCTGGGGAATCCAAAGAACACTCCATATTAGGGATATTAAGATATGGAAATATTGAGCTGATCCACTTAATAAGAAGCAAACAATTCCTAACAACTTTTTCAGACAAGGCAACATCCAAATTGGAAGTAATCCTGATGGACCAAAAGAAAGGGGGCAAAAGACACAACTGCTACCTAGAAATTGGTTGAAAGTCAGTCAAACTACAATCAAGCTGGCTGTAAAGGCATATTAAAAAAGAAAAAAGAAAAGAGAGAGAGAGATCATAATTTAAAAATAATTATCAAGCATACCCCACGAAGTGAATTTAAAGTAGAGATATTATCAGCTGTTGATGTTGGAGGTGCAACAGTAGTAGTGGGAGTCTGAACATTGGAAGAAGGTGACACAGTCTCAACAGGAATATTCTTGTCATTACTTTCAGGGCTGACATTTGAAGCAACAGGCATATCGACTCTTCAGCACTCGAAAAAGAGGAGCATAAGGTACATCAGATATAGTGACTACAGACACGCAAATGGTCATTCTAAAATTAAAAAAGAGGAAATTTCATTCCCACAGCAAAAATTTAATTATTTTCAGAGCACAGCAGCAATACAACCACACACACACCAACTAAAATTAAAAAAGCTCAAAAAAAAAAACCACCATAGACAGGTTAATAATGTTCCTAGTACATACTATAGAATTCTGGAAAGACATCCCATGTTAGTTTCAGGACCAAGTGATCCATTAAGGGGTCACATTTTAGGGCTCTTCCTATAACTCCTGGAGAAAGAGCCCAACAATCTGGAGCATAGCTTCTACTTTCTACCTCACATAAAAATAAAACTTAAATCTGACTGAGTTTGGACAAGGGTACCTTAAAGTGTGGGTCAATACTTGAAGTTAAACATAATATATTCATTCAAAAGGATTGCAATAGTGTCTGTAACTACAAGTGTTTAGTCAAAGATGTTTAATACAAAGCTCTCTTCATTCAGATTGTCCAACTGACCAAATTGTACATCTGATCGAGATTAGATACTACAATCCTCTAATCAGTCAACTGCTACAAGCCATTCCCAATATTTCTACTAAACTTAGAGATAAAAATAATCAAGAGATTGGAATATTATGATTCATGCTATAGCTACACAGAAATGGCCACATGCAGATAGCAGTAGTCATACACAAGGAACAAAATATCGGTAATTACGGATATATCGTATTTCTGATTTTAATGGATATATCTAAATATCAAGAATATCGTGCGGATATTTTGACAAAAAATATCGGTAAAGAAAAATTAACAAAATACTTTGAAATTCATGGAAATAATTTTGTCAGAACTATAAAAAGACATAAATAAAACAAATATACATCCGTTGAAGATGATATTCATTATAATTTATCGAGAAATTACATTAAACCAAAATGAAGACCGATGTGGCACTCATTACATTATTTGGATGAAGGGGATCCTGGATCTTAATGAAGACAATATTCATAACAAGATCTTCAAAATATTGAGATAAATCACAAAGAAAAAATAATTTGAGAAATAAATGGGAGCCTTTGAATGTATGGATGAGTTTGTAAAGAAATCAGATGATTTTAGGGATATTTATAGTTCCTTCGGGAGTCAAAATAGTCATTGGATTGTCAAAACCATTGTGATTTAATTATAACTGTTGGATTTGATTTAAGTCAAAATAGCCGATATATCTCCGATATTTCCGATATTTTACCGATATATCTCCGATATTTACCAATATTTTACTGATATTTTTCCAAAAATTCCAGCACATACGCGCGTGAGATATACTCTCGATATTTCGCCGAAATATCGAAAATTTCCGATATTTCGACGAAATATTGGCGATTTTACCGATTTTTGGCTGATTTTCTACGGGTTATAACAGTGGCTCTGGTGAGCTCGGTCGATCCGGGATATTTCAAATGATATATTGGCTCTATTATATCCGATTTTTGTTCCTTGTCATACATAGAGAAAGGAAGTGCACCAAGCTTTAAATGATAGTAGTTGAGACAAAGGAAGTGAGTAAGGTTGACTAGAGAGGCATATTAGAAAACAAAATGAGAACATTACACCAAGTGTATAGAAAGTAATCATCAGTTCTTTTTCTTTTTTATAAATCAGAAGTTATGTAATGTGTATGTGCCATTAACAAGGGAGCATTTAAAATCTAGCATAAAAATTGTCTTAAGTATCACCTCCACAAGTGAGAATATAATAGTAAACTTGTAACCTAGTAGATTGGAGTATTAATTCTTATAGGGGCTAGCCTTATAAATGAGTTGATCATAATCTTCCAATCAACTAGCTTAAGTAATTTTAACAATTGCCTTTTATGATTTTGGGTACCGAGCCAATGCTGTAAATCATGAAACAAGAATTAGCCAATATCAACTGTAATTTTATTAAGCTCCATATCCCCTTTAAGTTTTTGCTAGAGTCAAAAGTTACTAAAATCAAGTAGGAGTCCTACACTTTACCCCTTGCAGCACGCGTTTCAGTAATCTTTGGCTTCAGCAAGAACCTGGAAAGGGAATACATAAAGTAACAAAATGGGAAACCAACATATTCATCTTAGAAGTGTAAATGCAGATCACTGAACTCAGCCTTCTAGAAACCATTAAATGAAATTTAAACCTCAGCATCTTTTCGTTCTTGCTGCTTCGTCTGGGAAAGGATCATAGATAATGCACGCTTGCGTTCAATCTCTTGTGAAACATTATATGGTTCCTACATAAGAAGAAGAGCTTAAAACCCATATGAAAACGAATGGTTTGAAATAATGGACCTATAATTCTATTATCCAACAAATTAAAAAAATACATATAATAACACAATCAGTAGCCTAAAAAATTTATCATTAATTTCAAAATTTTCATTCATAATGTCGAAGTACCTTTACAAGGGGGTTCCCAGAAACATCACCAGGGGATGGAGTTCTAGCAACCAAAAGAGCCCGGGATACTATGCCAGAAAGTGTCATAATTGTTAATATATAAGAAATTTCTCAAAATCACTCCGTAAAATGTTCCAAAAGCAGTATAAAGGTAATTGACTTAAGCATAAATGTGAACGGTAAAATGAAAACACGACATGAAGCAAGAAATTGGAAATACACAGCAATCAAATAGACCTGTACCACTATAATAGCGATTCTTCAAATCCTCAACAGTTCGAGATGATGGAAACCTGTCAGCTATTACAATGAAGCGGAGATCAAATCGTTCGCACAACACAAATAACTGATCTGTCTCTTCCCTGGTCCATGTCTACATAAACAAAACATAAGTTGGACACATTTAAGTTAATCAATCAAATACTAACACAGAGGTATCACCACATATGCGATGTTTCAGCATACAAGGCCTGAATTTTCAATTTTCTTTCTTACTAATAATGAACAAGAAATAAATATGAATGAATTTATACACTAGAACTGAATCAAATATTGCAAAATTAAGTGCAAATGTATTACAAAAAGTAGCAATCTTGAGTGGATACCTACAGGATCAGTCAAATACTTTTCATACTCTCATCTGTGTATTTGGCAACATTGACAGACTGCACCAAGTCAAATGAAACTCAAATATTTAATTAAACAAGAGAGATGTCCTTGTGGCACAGAGTGTATGAACATAAGAGCATACTTCATTATACCTTGTTATACTTTGCAAAAGAGTAGTCACCAGTTGGTGGAACACCATTTACAACTCTGACCTACAAAGTACAAAACAACAAAAGGTTCTTTCAAGTCCTAAGTATGTAATTACACCAAGAAGTATACAAAAACATACCCAGTGATAAAGCTGCAAATTATCAGTCCGAGCAGAACTAGTGAAAGGAAGCCACTGCCAAGTAACCTGAAGAATGTTCAAACCATTAGAAATCATGCCCTAATAGTAAGCTGAGGTAGATAGAAATGATGAAAAACATTAACATATTGCAGCTCATTTTAAAATCTAAGACGATCAGCTCACACATTCAGGTGAGATCAAGCAGCAATAACTGATTATGCCTATTGTTTTTTAACAGTTTAATCACTTTACTGAACTTAAACATTCCTTCATATCATTTTCTGCAGAATCCAGTTTCTAATCGGCCACTGATCTAAATGTCCAAAATATTATAAGCCATAACTTATAGCTGACTCGCACACACGTGTGAATCATTCCCTGTTTTCAAATACAGAATTGCCAAAAATGACACTAAAAACGGGTGGCAAGCACTTTCATCCTTAAAAACAATGAGAAAAAAAAAATAGAAATGGAAGCACTTCCATAAGTCCACTTCGGAAAATGGAAATAGTTCTGAAAAATGTGAAACTATTTTCGTTTCCACCAAAAAACCATGACAGACAGGAACTTCAACAGCACCGAAGTTAACAACTCAACGATTCTGGACAACTTCCACCACATCTAAACCCTGAATTCACCTGTGGTAAGTGATTCTCCAAACCAATTCTACTAATAGCTAAACCAAGGTCAAAGCCTTTACTAAAGGAAAAAAAAACTGACTTTCTCGTCCGATTGAGGCCGCCGTTTCAGCTGAGAGACGTCCACTGCAGGCATTAGGGGCGCCAAGCCCCCTGTAAGCGCATAAACCTACAATTCAAAGACCCAAAAAACACGCAACATTGTAAAAATTCAACAAGGGTTAAAAAACAGGAACGAAGCATTCATATATAAGGGTATACCTCTCGCGAAATGCCATCCGGTTTTCTCTGAGAATCCTTCTGAGGTCTAGATTTTTTCTCTTGAGGTGCAGTTAGTGGAGTTTTGGGCAACCCGAGAATGTCCTTCGCGTCCATTGTAAAAATTTCCGGAAACAAGGACCTTCGGGGGTTGTTAGATTGGATTTTGGGATCAAAATTCAAATTCCATCGCACAATCCACAAATTTCTCACATAAAAAAAAAAAATAGAGAGTTTCTACGAAATCAGCTTCTACGCTCCGATTTTCTACTCCAAACTAGAGAATTGAAAATTTCAGAATGCTATGACATCGATTCTTCGAGAAGATGAATTGGGGATTAGGGCTTTTTCGAGCGCGAAAGTTTTGAGCAGAAGAATTAGAACCCGGTACCCAGTATCACCTGCGGGTGAGATAACTGCAATCGTCCAACTTCTCGGATCGACTACAATTACCTTTCGCTGCAGTATTTTACAGTTACGATGGTTTTTCTCCCCTAATTTTTATATGATTAATTTGAATCCATCCTTAATTTATTCACGTTATTGAACAAGTGTACTTATTTATTTATTTATTATTGTTAAACATTTTTAGTTGCAATGTAGTAAATTATCTTCATTACGACTCAAACCTCGAAAAACACCTCCCCTCTCTATGATCGACCTATTTTAACTTTGAACGTTTTATTACATGAGATAGATATGATGGACTTGCCTACTTCAATATAAATAAATAAGAAATATTTAATATTCAAGTAAATCTAAACATATACATATAAATACTTTGGATACGATCCTCCATCGTCGTCTCATGTGAATGAAATCATAAAAATATTCTTATATCTTTTAATTAAAGGGGTATTGTGTTTAAATGCAATAAAATGATCATAATAAGAAAATATAAATTTGGTTTCTCATATTTGTGAAACATGTAATAAGAACATAAAAATAAGGCAAACATGTTATGAAGCTGGCAGCACCAAGCGAAATACCCTCGCTATGAGACCATATGTTATCTCTCATATCTCCACTTTTTTTTATGACCCTACCTCTCTCCTATCTCTCATCCCACTAGTCTAACACCATTAAAGCCCTAATGTAGCACCTTTAAAATGATTATAAATAGATATATTTATAATAAATTTATTATAAATATATAAATTTATTTAAAAATTAAGAAATAAATTTTAATTTTTCATTTAGTAGATTTAAAAAATTAAAATAAAATTTTAATAAAAAATTCATATAACGAATAATTTATTTATATTTAAAAAAATAAATACAAAATTTAAAAATATAAAAATAGATTCAAAATATCAAAATTATAAATATAAAAGAAAATAAATTATGTATGCAATATTTCTAAAATTTTAGGATTTACTTATTTATTATATTATTAATATTGTATGCAATAAATAAATAAATTCTAAAATTTTACTAATATTAGTCAAACATGTAATAAAAAATCAAAATTTATTTCTTAATTTTTAGATCAATTTAGATATTTCTAATAAATTTTATTATAAATATATTTATTTATAATATTTTAAGGGTTTTATACAGTGTTTTAATGTGTTACATTAGTGTTATAATTCCAATAGGATGTTGAGTGGGGGTGAGGATAGAGGATAGAGGATGGAGGAGAGAGGAGAGAGAGAGAGAGGAGAGGAGAGAGAAGAGAAGGAGGGGTGATATGAGATAAATGGAAAAAAGAGATGATCATGTTTCACGTAAGGAGTATTTTTAGCTTAAATGTGAGTTTATTGTTCTATTGCATGTTTGCCTTATTTTTATACTTTTATTACTTGTTTGAAAAATCTGAGAAATCAAATTTATATTTTTCTTATATTAATCCTCATTTAACACAATTCCCCCTTAATTATAAATAGGAATTATTATTAAACTTTATTATATTACGCCAAACCTTATCAAATTTAGGCATAATTCAAAGTCTCGTATGCTACCATAAGTTTTTGTTTAATAATTACCATAAGTTATCATGAATTATTAAATATAACAATTATCTTAAAGAATATGCCATAAAAACCATACAATAAAATAAATATTAGATTTAAATATTACAATTTTTTAAAACATATTTTTTAATTGTCCTTAGTCCTCGGTCAAGTGATAAAAAGGTAGAATAAACATACATGAGAACTAATATTGAATCCAACACTACAATGTAATATGCAAAGCAAATAAATGTCAACGAAAAAACATATTTTTTAGTTATTGATCTAATGTAAATGATAACTTAAACCTCAAATTTCAATATTGTACAATATTCTAAAAAAGTAAATAAAGATTGAGAGTTAGCAAGATGTGTTAGGTGTGCTTCAGATTAGATTTTATTAGTGCAAAACATCGCATATTTCATGATTTTTGATGCTAATTTAGCACATTTCTTACTCATTTTCATGCATAACCCCATCTCTTTGTGTATTTTGTAGAAATGAAGAAAACAAGATGAAAATCAAGCAATTTGGACAAGATCTGAAGAAGTTATGCAAGAAAGAAGCTATGGTCGCGACCATAGATCAAAACAAGAGAAAACTGTGTAGCAAAGATTCAATATGGTTGTGACCATGGAACACTGTCTTCATCAAACTTTAGTATGGTAGTGACCTTGTAGAAATTGAGATTTTTCACATTCAGTGTGGTCGTGACCACAAAGCTTTCTTGCACCAACTGTAATTCACCACATGCAGTGTGATCGTGAACAAACACTTTATGGTCATGACCACGCTACGATCAAGGCCTAAGAACTTTCCATTTTGGGCTGATTTCAGCCCAGTTTTCGAGGTATATTTAAAGATAACTTCAAGACTATTATAGGGTTCAAACTTGAAGGGAGAACACATTCTCCTAGGGTTTATCTCATTTTTTTTAGAATCAATTTAGGGTTTGCTTTTTGGTTTTGGATTTTACCTTCTTGATTAAGAACTGAGGGAATTTCGAGAGATTTTGCTAGAAGGATTGAAGACTATCGTCTCTTCAGATTTTCTTCTTCTTCTTTCATCATGTTTTCAATTATTTTTATTTTGTATTGGTTCTTAATTATTTTGAAGACTACCAACTCACTGTGGTTCGATATCCGAACTCCTTGAGTCCACTATATTACTTGTAGGCCCGTATACTTGTGGATAAAAATTGCATAGCATTATCATCACATAAACTCGGAAAAGTTGACAAGTTTTTAGCACCTTTGCCGGAGAGCTGACAATTTGTGTTAATATTGATACCAAGTGTTTCTCTTGTACTTCAATCAAATTTTTTTTATTTGTTTGAGCTTTTGATTTGGAATTTTGACATTTGTTTCCTATATTCTTGCTGAATTTAAAGCACCATTGATTCATGCGAAAGTTTGGTGATAAAGATTTAGTACCCTTGGAAGCGGAATTAGAAAGAACAATGAGAAGAATTAGAAAGGGCAAGAAAGAACGAACTGACTTTGAGCATAAATCAATGGAGAATGTTGAAGGTTTTAGAGAAGGAAAAGAGGTAGACATCCAATCTACAAGCGGGGAAAGTGTGCCCTAATTAGCCCCTCCCATGGAGGATTTAGAGAAAGTGTTGAGAGATTATGCTCTCCCTTCGGCCGACATCCCTCAAGTGATTAGGTGATCGACTATACAAGCAAACAACTTTGAGCTTAAGCCTATCACTTTGCAATTGATTCAAAATATTCAATTCATGGGATTGCCCAATTAAGACCCTAACACACACATTTCTAATTTCTTGGAAGTGTGTGACACGGTGAAGTATAATGGGGTGAGTGACAATGCTATCCGCTTGACACTTTTTCCATTCTCATTGAAAGACAAAGCGAAGCATTAGCTAAATTTGGAACCTCCTGACTCCATTACATCTTGGGACAACATGGTGTATAAGTTCCTTTCAAAAAATTTCCCTCCGGCAAAAGCAACAAAGATGAGGATCGGGATACACAACTTTGCTCAATATGAGAGAGAGACCTTCTATGAGGCATGGGACCGTTATAAAGACCTTTTAAGAAAATGCCCCTACCATGGTTTGGCAAAATGGATGCAAGTGCATCATTTCTTCAATGGGTTAACTAGGACTACTAGAACACTCTTAGACGCCTCAGTTGGGGGTGCATTGATGGCTAGAGTGCAAATGAGGCGTACCAATTGTTGGAAGATATGACTTTGAATAATTGCGAATGGCCGAGCAAAAGAGCAACGCCTAAGAAACCGAGTGGAGTACATGAATTGGATGTTTTCAACAATCTAGCGATCCAAGTTTCGTTGCTTACAAAGCAACTTCAATCCACTCAATTACAAAATGCCTACGCTGTGGCAAATGTGATCCTAAGGCCTATCCTTTCATGCGAATGTTGCAATGGACCTCATTCTGTCACAGGTGTCAATGGAAACCCGTGTGGGCGGATGAGTGTGGAACAAATGATACTTGTGAGCAAATTCCCTCAACCACAATTCAATCCATATTCAATTTCAATCTTGGATGGATGAATATGCACTAACCTCTCTTAGAGAAACAATCCGAACATGATGCACTTGGTGGAGCAAGTTAAACCTTCTCCTCCTCAAGAGAAGAAAGTAAGCTTGGAAGACACTATGAGTGAGTTAGATAAGTACCAATTGGAATTGAGCAAATCTCAAGCTCAATTTGTCAATGAGACAAGAACCTCCCTCACTAATTAAGTTGCTCAACTTAGAAATTTGGAGGTTCAAATAGATTGATTAAAGCCGTTGTTCAATGAGAGACAACAGGCAATTTGCCTGCTTTGCCAGTGAACCACTATAAGAGATGTAAGGATCATTGCAAGGCATCACACTTAGAGTGGAAAAACAATAGAGATACATCTAAAACAATGTTGAGAAAATGATGGGAACAATGTTGAGTGAAGAAAACCATGCTAGAAATTTAGGAAACAATGATGAAATAGCTGAAAAGAGTGTTGGAACTACTGGAAAAGCAGAGAAGTTACTGAAAAATTCAGTAAGTAAGGAGCAAAGAAAAACTGAGTTGAAATCTCCTTCAAAAAGATACTCGATTGTCCCGTATTCTCAAAGATTGAAGAAAAACAAGTTGTACAACCAATTCGGCAAATTTATGGAAATTTTCAAGAAGCTCCACATCAATATTCAATTTATCGATGAATTGGAGCAAATGCCTTCATATGTCAAGTTCATGAAGGACATCCTTGCAAATAAGAGAAAGCTTAGCGATTATGAAACCGTTTCTCTTACAGAAGAATATAGTGCTATCCTTCAAAGAAAATTACCTCCAAAGCTAAAGGATCTGGAGAGTTTTACCATACCATGTTTTGTTGGCAATTCAATTTTTGAAAAAGCCTTATGTGATCTTGGTGCTAGCATTAACTTAATGCCATTATCTATTTCGAGAGCTTGGTTTGGGAGGCGGATCTACTGGTATTGCTCTCATTTGGCGAATAGATCACTCCTCATCCTCGGGGAATTGTGAAGACATGTTAGTGAAGGTAGACAAGTTCATCTTCACGACGATTTCATAGGTCTTGACATGGGAAGGATAAGGAAATTTTCAATATACTAGGAAGACCAGCCTAACCCAGCTATCGGTCGAGCCTTATTGATGTGCAAAAGGGAGATCTTAGATTGAGGGTGCAAGATTAAAAGGTGAATTTCAACGTGTTCAATGCCATTAAGCATCCCATGGAGAGTGAAAGTTGTTTTAGAGTAGACATTATGGAGGCTACAATGTTTAGCCAAAAGGATCACATTGACCATTTGGAGACTAGCCTTATCTATGGAGATTCACTCGATATTGTTGATGATGAAACAAGGGAATATGTATTGTGGATGGACTCTTTTAGGCAAAACAAACAAAAGTACTTTGAAAGCTTAAGAGCTAGTCCTTTTCGCCCCATCCTTTCAATTGAGAGGCCCTCGGATCTTGAAGAGAAACAACTTCCATCTCACCTTAGGTATGCTTACCTTGGTGAATCTTCTACCTTACCGGTCATTATCTCTTCTTATCTCTCTAAAGTGGAAGAGGAAAAGCTGTTGAGAGTGCTTAGAGAGCACAAGGAGGTGATTGGATGGTCTTTGGCTGATATAAAAGGGATTACGCCATCAATGTGCATGCATCGAATACTCTTAGAAGATGATAGTAGACCCATAATTGAAGCCCAAAGAAGACTCAACCCCACTATGAAGGAAGTGGTACACAATGAAGTCTTAAAATGGCTTGATGCATGAGTAATTTATCCACATTTAGACGTGAGGGTGAGGCCCAATCAAGTAGTGCTTTCGAAAAGGGGATGATAGTCATTAAAAATGAAAACGTAGGTTAATCGACAGGACGATGGCGGAATTTGAATTGACTGAGTGAACAAAGCCACTAGGAAAGATCACTTTCCTTTGCCATTCATTGATCAGATGTTGGATAGGTTGGCGGGTCATGAGTTCTATTGTTTCTTAGACGATTATTCTGGTTACAACTAGATTGCTATCGCTCTTGAAGACCAAGAGAAAACAACATTTACATGCCCCTATGGGACTTTGCATTCGGGGAGGATGCCATTTTGGGTTATACAATGCCTTGGGCTGATGCATGATGGCAATATTTTCGGTTATGGTAGAGGTCAATTGGAAATTTTTATGGATGACTTTTCGAGTGGTAGGAGCCTCGTTGATGATTTCCTTGACATTTTAGAGTTGGTCTTGAAGAGATCTGAGGAACCCGACCTTGTCCTTAATTGGGAGAAATGCCACTTTATGGTGAAGGAAGACATTGTCTTGGGACATAGAAATTGCCCGGAGCAATGGGATCGAGTGGACAAGGCAAAAGTGAGACAATTGCCACCTACTTGATTGAAAGATTAGGGGTTTCTGGGCCATGCGGGTTTTTATAGGAGGTTCATTAAAAGACTTTTCAACAATAGCAAAACCTCTTTCAAGCCTATTGATGCATGGAATCCCATTTTGCTTTGATGAGAAATGCATGACAACATTTACCACGCTCAAAGATAAGCTCACCTCCACGCCTATTGTTATAGCTTTGGATTGGGAACTTCCATTCGAGCTAATGCGTGATGCAAGTGATAATGCGATTGGAGCTGTTTTGGGACAGTGGAAGAACAAGGTGTTTCATGCCATATAATATGCTAGCAAAACTCTCAATGAAGCATAATTGAATTATGCCACTACTGAAAAAGAGTTGCTAGCAATAGTCTTTGCTTTTGACAAATTTCGGCCTTACTTGATTGTTAGCCGAGGTCATTGTTTTCATGGATCAGGCGTAAAGTATCTAATGACAAGAAGGATGCCAAGCCTCGCCTTATAAGAGGGTCTGTAAGACCGAGAAAATTCCAATTTTCGGAAAAATGGTAAATCGTAATTTCGGTCAAAACCCGAAAATTTTCTAGATCTTGGATGATGAAACGGATTTCACCGTTGGAATTGTCTCACAAAATCTAGCTAACACGTCGAATTTCGTTGAATTCCGAGACAGTCGGCATTGGCACGTTTTTCGAGGCGTCGCAAATCGGGTGCTGTAAAACGACATGTGATGTGACGAAAGTCACTTATAACATGTACTCATGCTACTTATATTGCATGAATAGATAAATGATGGAAATGGAAGGCCGAGATAACGCCAAATGTCGGAAATCCAAGATTTTAAGGCATTAGGTGAATAGTTAAATGATAATAAGACGAAATAGCGAATAGTGTTGTCTCCTACCTTTAAACCAAAGACCAAAACGTGAAAGGAGGGGATGAAATCTTACAGTATTTTTTTAGGTTACGTTTTAGAGAGAGAGTGTGTAGCTTCTCTCTAGGTTTACGGGCGATCCGACCGTCGGAATTCTTCGGGACAAGAAGGAAGGTCGCTCTACGCGGTGAGGCCTACGAGTGGGCTCCGATTTTAAGGAGTTTCGACAAAATCCGTGAGGTAGGGGTTTTATCCTACTTGTTTTACTCTTGATTTAAGAGTTTTGTTGATGTTTGATTTGGTTTGAGGTATGAGCAGCCGTTTGATCGGTTAAAACTTGGAATCGTGAAATTTTAGAAACCCCGTGGGCCGATCCATGTTTGTCCACGGACTGTTTGGGTTGTAAATGGCAAAATTTATGCAATAAATTGTATTGTGATGTGTATGAGGTCGGAAATGGCTATGAATTAGGTTCTGAAGTGGGCCGTGTTTAGTGATTGGCCGTGAGCAGTAAACCGAGGTTCAGCATTTTATGTGAATAGTGTTCATGAAATAAATTTTTGGCGAAATAATGTGTTTGGTTGAGTAATTCAATCGAATTGCTCATGGTTGTTAATTAGCTCATGAGCTAATTTTTTGGAGTGTAATGGATTGTGAAATTACATACTTGTGTTTGTGATTTAAATTATGTAAATATATGCATGATGATATATTTGCATGTGTTATAATGATTGAGTTGAAATGACATAATGCATTTCATATACGCAGATAAACTAGAAATTAGGTGAGTGCGCTGACACGGTACCGAAAAGCGGCGTGGTTGCGAAGGAATTTCACGAGGATGAATTTAGAATGGGGTTGGAGATGGTCAGCGGATCATTTCGGATGAGGACCATGGTTGTTTGAAAGGTTCTCAACACGTTCGCCTCGGAGGGTAGTCCATGTTTTTTCTGGCCGCCCGGTGGTGTATTTTTGAAACAACGAGTTTTGTTTTGAAAGCGATATTTTCTCATACATGGCAGAGCGAGTGTGAAATTCGGTGAGGACTCGGGAAATGAGTTAGTCATTTTAGACATTCAGTGGGATCTACATTTTTTGAATGTGGCCAGTTGCTGGATCGTACATATGCCCAGGTGGGGAGTAACCCATTTAGGGTGATTCGAGCTGCGGGCATTAACTCACCACTGTCGGTATATTTTAATTATAAAGGGAGCGTTCGAGAGACGGCTTATCTTAGGGACCGATTTTGAAGAAAAGCTAGGGTTATTAACTTTGATGGTTTTTATGATGTATACATATATTAAAATTTTCTAGAATTTTAACATGTTGTATAAAGTGATGTATTAACTCTTGAAACTATGGTATATAGTTAGTGTATTTTGATGAGCATTGGTATATGGGCCTAGGGTTGCCATTTTGTACTTATATTCGATTGTTTGGGACATGTTTGTATATGGGTAAAACTCCCCCGTACAAAGGAGACTCTGCACGATTTTCGTGAGAGATGTCGGGTCACGAGCATTCCACGAGTGTTCCATGGGTGTGGGTAGTCAACGGACACCCATTTTAAGAGTAAATCCAGATCAACTCTTTGAGAATTTGATATGGAGATAAAAGATAAGAAGGGATCATAAAATTTGGTGGTCGACCACCTTTCAAGACTATAATTGGAGGATAATGAAGCTTCAAAAGTTCACATCAATGATAGCTTCCCGAACGAGCAATTTCTAGTTGTTTCCCATGTTGATTGGACTCCATGGTTTGCAGACATCGTGAACTACCTAGCTGTCGAAATTATACCTTTGGACTTAACTTCTCAACAAAAGAAAAGGCTTTTTGTTGAATTGAAGCATTGTTATGGGGAGGATCCGTTCTCATGACATTGTGTATAAGATGATTAGAGGATGTAATCTGAAAGAAACGTGAGTTGTCATGCTCCATTGTCATTATTTGGAGTGGTGAACATTTTGGTGGACAAAGGACAACATCAAAGGTGTTACAGACCAAGTTCTATTGGGCTACCTTGTTTGAGATGCTCACTCATTCATGAAAACACAATGATAGATGCTAAAGAACATGAAATATTTAGAGAAAAAACGAATGCCTTGAATTGATCTTAGAAGTTGAAGGCTGTTTGATGTTTGAGATATTGATTTCACTGGAGCCCATTCAGTCCTCTTATTGAAACAAATACATACTAATTGGCGGTGGACTACGTATCTAAGTGGAGTGGAAGCTATCCCCAGCATTGCTTGTGATGCCAAGGTGGTCTTGAAGTACAATAGCAAGAACATCTTCTCGAGGTTTGGAACTCCTAAGGCAATTATGAGTAATGAAGGGACACATTTTTGTAACAAGTTGTTTGAATCACTTTTGTCCAAGTATGGAGTAAGACATTACACAACTCTTGCCTATCATCCACAATGTAATGGCAAAGCTTAAATTTCCAACTGGTAATTTAAAAGGATCCTAGAGAAAACTGTGAATGTATCTTGGAAGGATTGGTTGACAAAGATGGATGATGTACTTTAGGCATCTTTGGGACAATGTCAAACTCAGTGGGACCCTCTCTATAGATTAGTCTTTGGCAACATTAATGTCTCGATTGAACTCGAGCATAAGAGCTTGATGAGCGATAAGGAAGTTGAATATGGATTTCAAGTGGTACGGAGAGAAGAGGAACATTACAACTCGATGAACTTGATGAATTTCGGCATGAAGGCTATGAGAATGCCAAGATATACAAGGAAAGAACCAAGGCATGACATGATAAACACATAATGAGAAAAGAGTTTCACCGGGACAACAAGTACTTATTTTCTATTCAAGGTTGAAGTTGTTTCCGGGAAAACTTAAATCAAGATGGTCCGGACCTTTTGTTATTACTCAAGTATTTTCCTATAGAAGTGTGAAAACTTAAATCCAAGATGGATTCGGACCTTTTGTTATTACTGAGTATTCCTATGGAAATTAATACGGTTATCATATCTGGAAAAGGGAAATTTCAAGGTCAATGGACAAAGATTGAAGCCTTATTTTAGTGGAGAAGTAGACAAGTGCAAAACAACCACCATTTTGAAGGCACCATGAGAAATCTATTGGAAGTGTGACCAATTGTTTCATCATTGCCCGGTTGTGCAACATTAGTGTCGGGAAATTCAGGCTAGCGATATTAAACAGCACTTCTTGGAGGCAACCGAGTAGCGATGAGATTTCAATCCATTTACTACTTTCGTTTGTTTTAGTTATTTTAGTTTGTTTTGCATGTTATATTTGTTTTTAGTGTTTATGTTAGTTTAGTGTGTGTTTGTCAGGGCTTTGAAGTGCCTTCATGTTTTGGGAGACTGGACACTTCAGGAGAATGTCACATGCCTAATGTAAACCATCTACATCCAAGTGGAGCATACTCTAGAGGATTTTCATCACAAACCCACCTCAACCCGAGCCCAATGATCACACTTGATCATCTAGGGGAGTCCTCTTTTCTTACCTTTCATATTTCATACATTGAGGAAAATGCATGTTTTAAGTTTTAGGGAGGGTGAGGTGTGTTTCAAGAACCCTACAACTTGATTATCGAAACCAGTACATGATTTTATATGTTTTTTAGTTTTTGGGTTATTTTATTTTATTTTTTACTTTGTTTTTTAGCGGATTTGAGTTTGTTTTAGGATTGATTGTGATGAATATGGATTGAACTTTTCTTTCACATGAAGAAAAATTAGAGATAGATGAACATAAACATAATGGATTGACTATATAGTTGTAGATCCATACATGTTCTTAGTACCTTGAGCACGAGTCATGTACCCTTTTGGTCAATACTGCTTGGTTTAGAGAAAGAATTAGATGATTATCATTCTAATTGATCTTAAGACTCTAGAACTTGTTCAATTATCGCTCGAAAAAAATCTAGGCAACATGATAATTGGGAAATGATATAGGCCATCCTTGGATTTGTTGATCCTTTCTAACAAATCCTTATGTGCATTGATCCATAATCACCCAATTTAGCCATATTAGCCATTTCTTTCTAGAAAAGCCAGAATGAGCCCCTTTACCATTTTTGTTGAATACCCTTCTTGTTGAATACCCTTCAGTCAAATAGCCCTTGTTTACCCTACTATGTTGCTTTCAATGATATATCTTGTGAATACATGTAATGTGAATTGGGAGTTTGGTTGAAGTGAGTGTGCTTTGAATGGAAATTGAGAGAGGTTTCAGAAAGGAAAGGAAAGAAAAAGAAAGAAAAAGAAAGAATAAACCAAGGAGGAGCACGCGTTTAACCTTGTAGCCCTTCCTACCTTGATGTGAGTAAGTTAACTAGAGGTGTTACTTGGCACAGTGCCGTAAGCCGGAATTGGTTTGGGAGCTACTAACCTAAAATTTGTTAAAGTAGGTAGAAAGCTTAAGGAGGCCACACATTGCACTACTCCATGCCTTAAAGTCTATAAAGAAGAAGGAGTAAAGCTTTGGTGTTCTTGAAGAAAATGGTGAAAATAGTGAAAATAAAGCAAGTTTGGGGGAATGACTATGAGATGAAAAGATGCAATGAGCTAAGTTTGGGAGGTGGGGAAAAGCTTAGGAGATCAATTGTGAAGAATGAAATAGGCTAAAGAATGGACAAAAAAGTGGAGAAAAAGGAAAATGTGTATGTTTTGGAGTGGCGGAAGCATAAGTATCTGAATTGACTACCTTTACAAGCCATACATTCTGAAGCCATTGCAAGAGACCTTGTTGATCCTAAGAGTTGTGAATTGCCTACATTAGTGGAGAGTGATATGCCCAACAAGCCTATGAAGCCTTATACACTCACCATGTGAGTGAGAGTTCCCCATTCCACTCAAGCTCATCTAATTCCATCTAAATTGCAATTGGCTAGAGGGGGAAACTACACACACACACTTGAGAACCATGGGTTAGGTATGTTCAACTTATGGTCAATCTATTATTTTTGAAAAAGGTTATCTTAAGGTTTCTTTGCTTGGATGAAGGTTAGATCCCTGAGGCGAAATATCATTCATTATTTCAATATGATGCTCAACATAATTATTAGTTGTGAATAAGGAAAGTATGCTATTTCTTTGCTTGAGGACAAGAAAAATACTAAGTTTGGGGGAATTTGTTAGGTGTGATTCAGGTTAGCTTTTATTAGTGCAAAACATCACATATTTCATGATTTTTGATGCTAACTTAGCACCCTTCTTACTCATTTTCATTCCTAACCCCCATTTCTTTGTGTATTTTGTAGGAATGAAGAAAACAAGATGAAAATCAAGCAATTTGGGCACGATTTGAAGAAGTTATGCAAGAAAGAAGCCATGGTTGAGACCACAGGATTTTATGGTCGAGACCATAGATCAAACAAGTAGCAATTAATGAGATAAATGTAATAATACGGATATATTAGTGCGAGATTTTACGAATATATCGGAAATATTGATGGATATTTTGACAAAAATATCAGTAAACCAAAAATTAACAAAAATACTTTGAAATTCATGGAAATACTTTGTTGAACTATAAAAAAGAAATAAATAAGCAAATATACACTTGTTGAAGGCAGTATTCATTATAATTTATCAATCGCATTACAATAGTCATTTAAAACAAAATGAAGGCGGAGTGTGGCTCGATTACATTATTTGATGAAGAGATGCAAATCTTGATGAAGATAATATTCATCAAAGGCGTGATATTCCACGATAATATAGATTGTAACTTTGAGCGTATCAAATGCGTAAATACATTTATTTCACCCACAGCCTCTCCTTGGATAGGAAATTCGGGGGTTCACCATCTTTGGTTTGAAATCACGGCTTCTTGCATTTGATATGGAATTTGGAATGACATTTGTGGATCATGAGGATAGTTAAGCTGTTTCATATTCTTCACCCGATAGAACCTTAAGGATGTAGAAGAAGGGTGACCATAACTGTTGTAAGGAGGAAATATGTTGCCCTCATTCGATGAATCAACGAATTAAGTTGATCTTCGTGGACTTCAGGCGGGCCAGCGAATCCTCGTTGTATGGTGTCATCATTCGTTTGTATTCCTCACATATGGCTTTCCAGTGAAAACCGATCACCAGGCGAAACTGCCTGGGCCGAGTGGTCTTCATCTTACTTAGCATGTGTGAAATCGTGCCATTTAGTGAATGGGTTTAATGGATGTCTGTTGTGGATCTGATATCGCCATCATTTCGATATCGCTTACAATCATTGGTCACACTCATGCTCAATTAAATGCATGGCTTTGCCAATAGAAATGCAAGTAAACTTGTGGTCTACTCTTATGTTGACACTTGAATCAAAAGAGGGTTGAGAAGTAACATCGGGTTGAAATGAGTCCCTCATGTCTTGACTAAAACTTTCACCATGAACTTCTTCAGATAAAACCCGCTCAACATTAACACCTGCTTCTCGCGCATGTGCAACAATTCGTGGATCAGGATTTCCATCTTCATCATCTAAATGGAGAGGTCTAACCTATTGAAATAGTTGATTATCGTCTTCTTCACCAAGCTCAGCTGAAATTTCAAATAAATTGAGAAAATTATTTTCGAAATGACTTTAGCGGTCTCTGCCTCCATATCAACGGATCTTTGGTTTCGTATTTATAATAACAAAAAACTAATTGTTAGAGCTAGGATAAATGGCCCGATTTATTTGTTTAGTATGAATTAGAGCAAATGTGCTCCAATTTCTTTCCTGGTTGAAGATGATGCGGTTTGGGAAAGAACCTTCAAGGCCAAACTCCTTAATGTTGGATCGTGATTTCCATACAAAAACCACCATTCAGCTGTAATAAAAATTACTTATATTCAATAGATAATAATAAAATAGTTATAAAATTTACTTATAATGAGAATTAACACTTACCAAGCACCATTTTTGATCTTGATGCTATTGCTACCCGATCACAAAATCTCTTTTTTGCATCACGAAATAGTATAAGTTGTGAATTCAAAATATTAAAAAATCTAAAATAAAAAATCAATCGAATAAATTGAATAATTAATTATAATTAAAAACTCATTGATTTACCTCATTTCCAAAATTACAAAGGCCTTCAAAGATTAGAATCTAATTTAGAAAATACAGAACACCTTGAAGTAGCTCAGTGGTTACAAACCAACCCAAATTCATATTGAAATTTGGATTTAGATAGTATGTCGTAATAGTTATCGAGGAATTAGTATGCGATAATAATAAGTAACATAATACTATAAAATGTAATATCTATTAAGAGGATATTAATTAGTTAACATTACAGAAGAAGATGCTTAAGGGTTCTATCCCAATGATCTGCGATGATATGTTTTACCCACTCTTTAGCTTTGAGTCGATCTAAATTTACCTTCATCAACCGAATCAACTCGTAGGAAAAATGGCATATTGGGACGTACTCAAATCAACAACCCGGGCACCGCGTATAGCGCTCATAGATTACCACTCAGCTCCACCTTCTCCCAATATTCATGATCAAACATGAGCTCTTTCAATCTCATGTC